>JABFAK010000260.1:0-39486 GCA_013266265.1 Fusarium sp. NRRL 66182
AATTCACGCCCTGTCCCAAGTCGACGACTCGTTCATCATCTTAACCACCGTTTTCTTCCTTTCCCCTTCTCACATACGGTACCTCTCCCTATTCTTCCTCTCTTCCCATCTTCCGTCTGCCCTGCAGCGGCTTTTGTCTCGATAGCGTGTCTTCAGTCTGTCGTCTCGTCTCATCTCGTCTTTACCGATTTCTGCGATCCGCTTGCGCACTTTTTCCGTCCCTCCGAGACCCTCGCGTGGTTTATTCCCGACTCGAGCGGCCCGTGGCGAGCAACCCTTGCGCTCTCTTCCTGAACGAAGCGGCAACGATCAAAGGAAAAAAAAAAAAAAGAGGTAAAATTACATTCTTGTCTTGGGTCAACGCACAGGATCACGGGTGGTTTGTCAGTGTATTGCGACGAGGGGCTGCAGAGGGTTTGGTGGTTCTTGATGGGCCGATGCAGCGCATCCTGACGTCGGTCATGGCGGCAAATTTCCTTCACCACCAACTCCTATCGCCCTTCCACCTGGCATCTGCGTCGCTGTACGCTGCACTCTCCCGTTGTAGCCTGTCGTCATCCGGTATCACAATTACAACGAGCTGACCAGAGATTTTTACCGATAGATCTTTCCTAGTCTGAGATTTGAGATACCCTCGAGCCGATTTGATTCCGTCCCGACTTTTCCCACTCGAACCCGAAATAAGTCTTGCAAAATGTCTTACTACGACAACCCTCAGACCCAGTGGTCAGCTTCGACCCAGAACAACTGGGAGCACCAGGGATCGACTACTCCTGTCCGCGCAGGTACGCCAGAGTTTGCAAAAGATCGATCAGTGCAGGTTGTAATTAACTCTCTCATCCGTGCAGGCGCCAGCGGTCCTCAGCCTCAGGACGACTACGCCTTCTCGTATCAATTCGATGGTATGTGATGCAACAATACCCATTGAGGTTCTTATTGGGTTGGGTTATTTTCAAAAAGCACTTTCTGTTTTTCGCAGAATAGCTTGACGGGCATTTCCATCTACCGAACGGGACTTGAGGCTTGGAATGATGCCGACAGAAACTGACCTTTGTTGTAGAGGTCGACCGAGCTTACGAAAACTTGCAAAAGTCTGGCAAGGGTTATGGAATGGGTGGTCGCCGTGAGTTTTGATCCTGGGTTTTTGTGGTCTTGCCAATACTCCATGTGTCGATGGACTGGTTGGCAAGGCGCTGGGAGCGATCATACTAACAGCCTGATGCAGACTCCCGTGGTTCCCATCATACCCCAGGTCCCCGTCCTCACTCGGTGAACAACTTTGATGACGCTCGTGGCCCTCAGGGACCCAATCTCCAGAACTTTTACGCAAATCAGCGTCACCAACCCTCACGCGGCTCCAACGAGGCAGAGCAGGTCATGCAGGCAAAGAGACGGATGGCGGCTCAGCGGGAGCGAGAGCTTCGAAATCTGCACACAGAGCAGCAATATCAGCGAAGTAGGCCTCCCTCTACTGTGTAGCACTTTCCAACTATCGCAAAGAAGGAAGATGGCAAATAGAGAAAAATAATGTGGTCATGGGCGGCTGAAGATGTCGTTGGCCCGGACGCCGCTCGTGTTTCTTCCCTTCAAACCGATTTTCCAAGCATCATCTTTGTAATCTCGTCGAGTTTGTTGAGCATGGGCTAACAGCTTTTCTACGTAGCCGTCCTTTCCGAGGTGCCTCTCCCACCTAACAAGCACATGTCCGAGGAGGAGACGCGGGAGCTGATTGCCCGTCAGCGAAGCGCCTTGTATGGCGAGGGGCCTTTCGCTGAAAATGCCGGCTACGTTGATGAGACTGGTAACGTCCGCACGGGTGCCCCTGGACCCAGTGGACCTAGCGGACCCTCGAGTATCCGTGGTCACTCGCCCCTTGCCTTTGACAACATGGGCCGTGGTCCTCCCACTGGTGATGCTGGCACTCCCGCCTCTAATGTCGATGCCCATGGTCCTCCTACCGAGCCAAACTCGCGCCCTCACAGCACCGTCAGCCCGCAGACTGCTGGCCCCGCCAACAAAGTCTTTGACAATGCGGTTGGTCCCCAGAGCCGCACTAGCACATCCAGCCCAACTGGTGGATCCCCCTCGCGGGATCTGACTCCCGGCTCCAAGTCCAACCAGGCTGGTGCCACAGTAGCTCCCATCGGAACTCGTCCCTCTGGCACACCTGCCGCTACGGCTTCGTCCAAACGAGCCACCACTCCTCTTGCTTCCCCTGGCGGCTGGGGACGGGGCAACGGTGTTTGGGGTCAGTCGTCCGGCCTTGGTGCCCCTGCTAGCGTTTGGGGCTAAAGATTTGATGGCAATTGGCGATAGCAACAAGGCGTCTTTGACAGTTGTATTGGGAATGGCGCTGAGGTACATGTGCATTGCGGACGGGATCTTGGGCAAGGGTTGGTCATTTAAAACTGCAGGTTGTAGCTTGGGGAAGAACTGGCTGGGATGGTGCAGACACGCGAGGGTACTCGGCTCCGGTGTGAGCCGGGTGATTCAATCAAGGTTACAGGTGTTGAGGGAAGGCATCGACCAAGGAGTTGAGATTTGTTTATCTGCTTTCCGGCTGGAGGTTACGGATTGGTGAAATGGGAATTGCATTCGAGCATCACAAGGGGCGTCGACATTGCGCCTCATCTACGCTCTGAGAGCAGGAAAAGGAAGATGCGGTATGATCGAAACAGGCAGGATGGATATTTTCTCAGTTGTGGGACGAAGTTCAGGGCCTAGGTTCTGCATAATGAGTGCGGTAGGCTGGGCTCACCGTTTGAGGGACAACGATATATACCCGACCGAGTGGTTCTTACGGCGTTCACACTGTTTACAGCGGCGGATCAGCCTGCGAAATCGTCTGCGGCATGTGTTAGCATCACCTGAGCGGCGTGTTCGGAGTACCTTTCACGAAGGAGGCATTTGATTTGTCGGCGTGCATACCATGGCTATGGGATAGGACAGGGATACAAGGGATGGTCTCTAGGTCTTTGTTTCATCCTCGAAAAGGAATGACTTTATATACTGCGGAAACACAACAAAAACGATGAAGAAAAGAAGAGGAAGAAAAACACGGCATCTCTAGGGGTTCAAGGTGGGTGGATCTTGGTCAGGTTGATTTGGTGTACTTCATGTCTCTCGTTTTCACTGGTTAGGGGTGGTTCTGGTTCGGTTCAGGTTATGGGAATGGTTCTACAAAGGGTTGTTTTCACAAGGGAAAGGGGAAATTGTTTGGTGCTTTCGAGGCGAAACTGTGGATGAGGGGAGGCAGACTAGGGTAGGGGGGATAGTAATGTTGGAATTGACGATGGTGAAGGTAATACATGTTGTGACGGAGTTTGATTGCGCAAAGAACATTCAGGTCTCTTGTACGTGCGTGCTGATGAGTGAAGTCTAACGACACCAGATTCGCAGTAATGAAGGGACTTGTAGATAAGTAGTATGTGGTAAGATGGTCTATCTATGCTGAGAAGGTTTTGGAAATAATCCATACTAAGTTTACTGATACTAACGTCAAGATCTAGATCAATTAACCTTATCTCAATGAGCCGCAAATGACGATTCACATTTGCAGGTGCATGTGCATGTGCGCGTCATGGGAACATCTCCGTCCCTCTCGGAGCCCCCACCCGAAGCCGTGTCCGGGTGGGGAGAAGGCCATTTCGGAGACCGATGTGGAGCAAGATAGACAACTTGAGCCTCTTGAAGACTGTCTCATATGCATCTCTATCTCAAGAGGGGAATGAATGACGGGTACACTACGTGACGCGACTTTTTTGTTTACTTGAATAGCTGCTTATATAGCTCACAAGTCCCCGGGCTGTATCCTTTGGCGATTCTCAAATACACAGCATCAAGTATACAACATGCCTGAATTCGACGAAAAGAAAGCCTACGTTGAGCAGGAAGACGTCTTTTTTGACGATGGTCGCGAAATCGAGCTTCTGCATTATATCTATGGCCGGTCCGACATTGACGAGCTGCGAGGTTCGCCGGAGGGTATACTCGGAGCAATTGATGACTTTGGCCGTACAAAGAAGTATCTCATGAATGTCGGCGAGGACAAGGGCAGGATTGTGACGGATCTAATCGCTGAAGTGAAGCCCAAAGTCATGGTATACAATACACTCGTTATTCTCAAACAAGGAGTATCGCTGACAGAGACAGGTTGAACTCGGCGGCTACGTAGGCTACTCAACCCTCCTCTTCGCCAACGCCGTCCGCAAGGCCGGAGGTACACGCTACTACTCCCTCGAGCGCAACCCCGAATTCGCCGCGGTGATAACATCGCTTCTCGACCTGTCCGGTCTCCGTGACATAGCCCGCGTCATCGTCGGTCCAAGCGACGCCGGTCTCGCACGTCTTCACAGCTCGGGAACAATCTCCAAGATCGACCTCATGTTTCTAGATCACTACAAGCCCGCTTACGTGAGCGACTTGAAGCTCTGTGAGAGGTTGGGTCTTGTTGGAGTGGGAAGTGTGCTTGCGGCGGATAATGTCATCAAGCCTGGAAATCCACCGTATCTGGCGTACGTGAGGAGTAGTGTTGCTGACAAGAAGGCGGCCAAGGGTGGGAAAGTTGACGGGTTTGAGGAGAGGACGGCAAAGCAGTATGAGAAGAGAGAAGGAGAGGAGAAGTTGGATGGAGGGGAGGGAGATCCGAGTTTGGTGTATGAGAGTAAATTGGTCCACAGCTTTGAGCCGACGGGTGTTCCTGTGAGTTTCTCCATTCTGTTGACTACTAACCTACCCAGAAATAACATTACTGACACTCTCAGGACGCTGTTGAGATTACACGGTGCACAGGACGGGAGGGTTAGTAGTTGGTATCTACTCACAAGTAATAATTAGCGAATTCAACATTCCATTCTCACACCTCCAACACCAACAGTCAGTCCATCATCACCACTCCCCCCACAGGCAGCTTGAACTTTACACTTGTCAACAAATAAGAGCCACGCCCGGTTAGCTCAGCCGGCAGAGCGTGAGACTCTTACGAGTACGCGAGTCCGTAGGCATTGCTGTCATCCCTTCCCTCTCTGATAAAGTACCATTAGCGTTTACGACGCAAACTATTAGCCTCGTTTAGAAAGACCGACTGCAAGTCTTAAACCAGGAACTGATACTTGTATCATGACATGGGTTCGACCCCCCCGCATCGGGCTGTTTCTATACTATAATTCGATTGCGAGCATTTGCGAGGCTTTTTCTTTCTTTCTGTGCTTGGTGTTTCGTGTTGTCGTGATGCTGTGGCTGTGGTTGTGGCTGTGGTGTTGTGCTGTCAAACAATAGTGCAAGGAAGGAAGCACCAACTAAACAGATGGTGTACTTCCCGCCCTGCCTGCCAGTTAATTAATCTGTGCCAACTTCCCTCCATCTCATCTTCTCAACGCAGTCCAGGCCCTCTTCAACATCATTCAACCCATATCCCTCTTCTCTTCATCAGCATCAAATACACGCACCATGGCCTCTCTCGTCCCCCAGTCGCCCTTGTACAGGAACTTCTTCAACAACAATCCTTCTTGCGGCCTTTGCCGGTTCCCCTTTCGGCATAGGGACACCCTCATGATATATAATTCATCAACTCGAAATGACCGGACAGCGAACTACCGAGGGCCAGGTTTGTTTACTTTCCGGGTCTGGGAGTCAGAGGCGGCGTATCATATAACCTGCGCTAATATGGTCACGTATGACCGGCTCGTCCGCCACTCGTTGTGTACAGACGTATAGGCTGCAACCCTCTATGAGCCCATTAACGAGATCTTGCTTCCATCGTGCCAGGCGCGACGACTTCGCTGGCTTCAAACTTCGTGCGCCGAGAACCTCCATTCTATCAGCCATCAAGACTTGCCATTTGAGGTGCGCTACCAGATTGCCGGGCATCTTCTTCAACATCAAGCAGTTCTGTCCTTGCGAAACCTGTGGGTAGCGGAAGGCTACAGGCAGAGGAACGTCAATGTACCAGTTCACGAGACCACGACACTCTATGTACGGCGTGTCGAATTCGAGGGGCTTAGTTATGTCAAGTCTTTGTCAACCTCACCCGGCTACAAAAAAACAAAGCTTTTCACGTTTCGGCCAGGGATGCGTTTTAACATCTTCATTGCCACTGATCATCTGGGGGTCCGGGAGATTATTTTCACCCTTGCTGAAAATTTACCCATCTTCAATCAACAGGCAGGGCTAGGATGGAACATTTATCGTCAGCAATGGTCGCCATTCCTGATGGTGGCGGCATACGACGTGAGTTGGTCCCTTCGCTCTGACGGAAGGTATAACGCTTTACTCACATAACCGCTGAGCAGGGCCTCAAACTACGGCGCTTGTCTGTCATCAGATCGCCGTGTGAATGCCCCATGTACGACTGGATGGGGCGTTTAACTTTTCCCCAGGCAATTGGAACACGTCACAGTTTTCACCACATACGATGGTCCACGATACCGCGACCTTTGATAGCGTTTCCCTCGCCTTCAATCGTTGTTCAGCGCTTGTTCGGGCCTGATATTGTGCAGAACGTTCACTGGAATGGCCCTAGAATATGCGGTTATTCTTTCTGTATCTGGCTTGATACAATACTCGAGGTGATCCCACACAGAAGAGGGGAAGAGGTCGTTTACGACAGTCTCGGAGATGATGAGTCTCGCAAGCGCTGGATCTACATGCCAATTGATGACGATGAGCGGATTTCCGACTTTTGGGTTCGGAACTACTCTATCTCGCGAGGACAAGATTGTAGTCGTGCTAGAACACTCATTGTAAGTTTGAGAGCACTTGAGGAGTTATGCCTGTATGATATATTTACTGACCTCGCCACCTTAGGTTCGTACAAGCAAGGGTCGCAGCCTCATCCTCGGCCCAGATCTAATGCGAGCCCTATCAAGCATTGACGATCACAGGATATCATACAAGCCTATGGTGAAGCTACCAACACGTCGTCCTTGCCGGATGTTTTTCACATCTCATTCTTGGACCGCTACGTGGCTGGCCTTGGAGGGTGTGTCTGTCTATAACCGATAGCGTCTATCTAGCGGAACGCCTTTTTCTCCCCTCACTATAGATAGATGGCAGTCTTATTATACATCCGCCACACTGGAGGATGTTAGACAAATTGCCACATGTCGTTCATGGAGGAAAGACCATTGTCCTCGTGCCATTATGGGCATACTACTGACTTACTCAAATGGGCAACAGAGGACTGTTGGGCAAGTGCGTCTCGACTCCCTGAGCAGCCAGGTCAACGTGACTTCAAAGAGTATGTGGATCGGCGTCAGTGAGGATGTAGGGCCTTGGATGAAATGTGTCGAATTCACCGAGCCATCCGCGAACTCGAGAGCGAAATACGTCGAGGTACCGTGGAGAGGTCGTCTCGACTGGTCTTTCAGCAGCACTAAATGCTTCGTAAGTCATTCGGAGGTGAAGCATCGCCAAAGCGAGATGACAAAGGCACTGGCCCAAAACGCTCCAGGAAGCATCACATATTCCAACATCCCAGGGGTATTTTCTGTGGTAGTTGGGGCAAAAGCAAATGCCGAGTAGCATCTTTTGGACCATTCCTGGGAGGCATTTGATCAGCGAGGCTCAGAGGGGAAGTTTGTTACAACAGAGTTGTGCCGTATCGCTATCTAGACAGCGGCAAAGCGTGGATAGGCTGTCTTGGACGGACAGTATAGCTGTTTTGTAATTCTTTAGCGACTTTAGTTATGAGGTTTTCAATGCTATTGTTTTGATTCCTCACCCATCCTCACCACTTACACACTCTCCTCCCCAAAAACAAACACAATCCTACCCTCTCCTCTACTCTTCCATCCCTCCTCAACATCGTCAATCCTGTACCTCTTCAATCCCTCATCCCCCATTCCCAAAAGCACCTCCAACATCCCCGGCACCTCGGCCCCAAACTCGTCCATCTTCCACGACCCAGGGCCCGATCCTCTGATGGAAACATCTCTTCTCCTCAGCCCCATGGCCGGAATCTCACCCTCACCAGCCAACGATCCAATGTTGATCCACGTCAGCGCATTCTTCGCACTCGCCGTGCTAGAACTCATGAGAAATGCCCCCGGCCACGGACCGTAGAGAAAGTCAAGGACGATATCGGCATCCGCAGCGGCAGAAAAGTCGGTATCGTCTGGCTCCTCCAGAACAATCCTCTCGTCCAGATCGAGCTTTGACAAGGCATCTCTGTTCCGTGCTGCACCGACAACACACGTCGCCCCAAGATGTCTCGCCACTTTAACAGCAATCTTCCCGCTCGCACTCGTAACGCCGAGGACAAGAACCTTTGCCTTGCCATCCTCCGTCCTCACCCTCTTCCTCAGCGCCATCCAACTCGCCATGACAGGATTGACCATGGCCGCCGCAACAACCGGATCAACACCCTCAGGCAACTCAACAACACTCTCCGACGGGACATTGACAATCTCGGAATAACTTCCCTGTCCCGTAGCAAGTGTGCTGAAATACACCTTCTTCCCCGTCGATACATTCATGCCCACGCCGTCCACGCCGGGGACGTGAGGCAGTGAAGATGCAGTGTAGTGATTCCCCGCTGCACGCATGCGAACGAGGTTATGGAGACCTGCAGCGATGACACGAATTTCCGTTTCCGCTTCGTGGACTGGCGCGCGAGGAGGGAGGACTTTGATGGGTTTGGGGGGGTGACCCCATTCCGTGACCTGAACGGAGAGCATGCTCATTTTTGACGGATTTGAGAATGAGATGTGAGTATGTGTAGGTGTATGTATATCTATAGATGAGGATATTAACAACGTCTTTATACTCGGTTCCCCTCATGTATCAAACGTCACTCACTCTTCAAAACCCAGCTGGACCATGTCAGCCTTACTAAGAAAGCCCCTCCATGACCAACAAAGTCCCCGATTCGATGGGGGATTGGGTGAGTGAGTACAAGACTTGGATATGGATGGAAATGATATGCTACCAAGTTACTACAGTATGCGAGACCATTTGAACATCGTGGCTAATGGTCAACTAGAAAGTCACATCGTTACTCTGAACCCCCCAAAGCCATGCATTAAAACTTTCATTTATCTCTTTTCTGTGTGCTTCGTTACATCTGTCGGTGCTTTTGTTTTCAGACAGCCATCTAGAAAAACCGCTTAACCCTTCTTTGCCCATGCAGCCTGATGAATGGATATAAACCGCTATCTCCCCCGCTACCATGAGATGGGCCTGTCTTGATGCAATTGCAGCTGTGTATATAAAACGCCTCCTCCCAACCGGCCATGTGTAGAAAAACACCAACGCCTCTTCGTTTCCATGTTTGTTCGCAGCCAACCATTCATCCATCCATCCATCCCCCCATCCTCTCCGTCTGGGCCAGCGAATCTGGCCTTGCAAGTCATTCTTCCATCTCTCCTCTCCCACGTTGCCAATCTGTAAGTGCAATCCACTACCCACTGCGGTATAAGATGCTGTGATAGTACCTCCCTTGGACATCAATCGTACACACTTGCTACATATGTCAATATCTTCACTTATCTGGATACCATCCAGAACAGTGTCCAATAAGTAAATCCCCTTTTCATCTCGTCTCTTCAACAATTTTCGCCCATCTTGAATCGTCCGTCACGTGGCCGACGCTGCAGTTCGCCCTATCCAAAATGGCAGCTTGCCGTTTGTAGATCAAGGAGCTGTCGCATTTCCAGGCAGAACCCAAAGAACGCGTCCCCAGGACACTGATCTGAGGGTCCCCGTCGTGTCTCGTCACTTCTCAGATCGAGATCACCCTTCAGCCGCCCTTTCGCTCCGATTCATGTTTGGGCTGTTGCTCGCCGTTTGCTTGCTGTCCGTTGTTGTTGCCGCCCTTCTTCTTTCCCTTGCCGGCCTTTTGCCATCCACCGTCGCTCTCGCTCTTAGCTCCACGAACGTGGCCGTTCTCTCGGGCTCCATTGGCTTTTTGGGGTTGGGCGCCAGATTTCTGGTTCTTTTGAGACCTTGAGCCTTCCTGGGCATCCTGTGCTCGGCTGTCAGACTTCTGGCCTCCCTTGTGCCCTTCTCCCCTTCCTGACTTGGGACTGTTTTGCGTGCTCTGCTTATCAGACTTCCAAGGTCCATCTGGCTTTCGAAGAACTGTGGGAGAGGGTGTGCGGTTCTCGTATACAGGTGAGAGATGAGCAAAATCTTGACCGACCGGGCGATCAATTCTGTTTTCAGCTATAGCGAGATCGAGAGGAGCAATTATGCCATTTTGCGGCTGGCGTGTCATCAAACGCTGTCTTGTCGAAGGCGACAAGCGAGGTGCCATCGGGTCCTGTACGATGTGAGGAGTATTCATATAATAAGCGCTCATCATCGCAATGCGGTCGCGGAACGAGGGGTCCTCGGCAGCTGAGGGAGCTGCCGCCATGGGCATCGCGCCGGAACCGTTGGGCATCACTGGAACCTGGTTATAGGTAGCTTGTTGGCCTGCGACTTCTTCCGGTGCAGCCGATGGTACGATGGGAACATCAACAGGATAGCTGGGGACACCGTTTACGGCGTGAATCTGCAGCGAATTGTCAGGGTTAGACGCTCCCTCCGAGGTGTTGCCGTCAGTCGCAGATGACTGACGTGGGCTCGGAATGACGCTTGTCTTCAAAGATGATCCATTGACAACCAGGGGACGCGAGAGGTTCTTGTTCTGGCTTCCGGGAAAAGGCCCCTGCGCCAACGGTGCCGAAGCAGCATTGGAGAAAGTCCGCGAATGGCCCAAGGGCGACGGCGAGCGTGACGTTCTCTTCATTCGACGATCGAGAATGGTCTGCGGAAGCTGATCTGTCGAGAGTCGTCGACGCCCAGGGCTGGAGTTCTGACTGGAGAGATCCCCAAAAGCAACACCGTTGGGAACTCCCTGTGGCTGTTGAGCTTGCTTGCTGGGGCTCGGGCTTTCTGACAGGTAGACGGAATATTTGCCCTCCTCCGACTGTGGTGAATCCGTGTGAGCCTTGGGCGTCTCATCGAAATCTGTATCATCAGACATGAAACTCGGAATCGGGGCGCCGTTTACACCTTGAGGCTGCACAGCGCCGTTGAAGGATTGGGCACCGAGATAACCAGCGCCTGCCTGCGCTGTCGATGGAGTCCGAGACGCCGGCTGCGAATGGGAACGTAGCGTGCCATTGGATACTGTCTCGTTATTTATACCATTTCGCTGCAAAGGACGACGATAATCCTGAGTGGCGCCAGTAGTGCTGGCGGGAGATGAGGGATACGTCCCATAGCTTGCGCCCGCTTGAGGGAAGAATGGCGTTCCCAAACTCATCCCGTATAAAGCATATAGGTCTGGTCGCAGAGGGGCGCTGAGCGGTGGGTTGTCGAACGAATTTGTCCTAGAACGATCCGATGTCTGTTGAGGCTGCTGCTGCTGGCCAGATCCCGAATTTGTCGACATCCTTTGCTGTTGTTGCTGTTGACCCAATGCCTGGGCTTGCGCCTGGGCCTGATGCTGCATAAATGCTGGTGACTGACTGGCATACAAGAGTCTCATATTCTCTTGGTGCAACGCCATTTGTGTCATAAGGTCCTGTTGTGCGTATTGGAACTGGTACTGCTGATTCTGGTACCACTGTAGATCCTGCGCCATGTTAACCGGCTGCACAAACATGTTGTTGTTGTTGTTGTTGTTGTTGTTCGCATCGAATTGTGGAACTCCTGCAGACGCTCGTCGATTCGAGTTACCGCGGTAATTGTTGTTATGTCGCCCGCCGCCGCGATGGTTCCCACGGCCTCCGCGGCCTGAGTGTGTCTGCGACGAGCTGCGAAGCAAGACAGGTCGGGGTTGTGGTGGTGGTCGAGACCATACTCTTTCCTCCTCTTTAGGGAACACGTACTGCTCGCAAGCCTCCTCAAAGTTCGCCACAGAGATCAAGTCAAACGCCCTGCGCAATTCGATGTGTAGTCCGCGGAAGGAATATTCATCGGCAGTATTTCCGAGGTTACGGGAGGTGTTGAATGGCTCCTCAACACAGAGCTGGTTGTTGATTGCGTAATGCCATTTCTTGTCATGCTTGGTGACTAGCTTTCCCTGTCGCACCGAGAGAACGTGCTTATCGTAGTCAAACTCGTGCGCGTAGAAGCGGAAGAACTGGAACAAAAGCTCCGCAGCAGATGACTTGTTTTTGCTCCCAAAACCTGACAGTTTATCAAGATCGTCGGCGAAATCGGGGGTGGTACCGTCCGGTCTAGGCACCTTGTGTGGCGACTGGTGCAATGCAGGGAGAACAGGCGGGCTTCGCAGCTGCAGGAACGCGATGATCAAGCAGATCCACGTGTAGGAACTCAATGTTCCACCAAACGCTGTCAAGGTTAGACAAGACCAAACTTTTTTTTTTTTCTGAAAATATGACATACCCGCATCGTTGACTATTCTCTTCCGTGTCCAGTACTTCACAATCATGGCAAGCTCACGAACTCGGGGGTCAATTTCGATGTATGTTCGGACCATACGGGTGTTTTCGAGCGCGAGGGTATTGTTGACATTCATATCGCATGCAAGGCCCAATTCAGGATCCCAGATCTTGACAATGGGTACCTTGGCAGCAGAAATGCAGACAACCTTTTCCATACCACCTAATCTGGTGTTAACAAGCGGGGGATTAGGGGTGCAAAGGGCAACGTACGCTTCGCTAGGAGGTTGGCGATCATGCAGACTCCTTCCAATTCATGCCACGATGTCGTAATGCAAATGTCGACTAGAAGAGGTTAGGGCATATTCAAGCAAGACGAGAGATTGTCAACGTACCATCAGAATCATCCGAGCAGAGCAGATTTCCAGATGAACCAAAAAGGTTGACACGAATGTCATGTCCGGGCCACTCGTCATTGAAGATCTTTTCGAGCTTCGACACCAATTTCTTTCGGTTCTCCTCGACGGCGGCAGTAGGGAGAAGTCGGTCAAAAACCTCTCGCATATCTGTCGCCAACTTTCGCTCCTCGTCCTCGGTCAACTTGGCTTTCACCGTCCGCAAGTTCAGTTTCTCCAGGCGATCATTGCCAACCGAATACGGTATCCTCCTCCTAGAATTTATCTGAGCAGTCTCGAATTTGCAACCTCCTAATCGCGGTGGCAAAGGCCGAAGCGCAGGTAATGTGCTATTTGTCTCGGAGTACGCTGATCGCGGGGAGTGGTTATTTGTGCCCGTGGGTGACGGCTCGCGGTCTTCAAAAGAGAATTGCCGAGCGTGCTGATGAGGCGTCGAGGGCACTGAACTAGAGTGGGACTGAGCCGATGGCGCGGACCGTCGGGGCTGAGGCCTTGACGAGTCGGCAGCCTGCTTGGAAGACATTTTGTGCAGAACCTCCTTGGAGGCTGCAGCCGAGCGACTCTTGTCTAAATGCTGATGCGACCTGCTCCCATGGCCTCCAGCTGTGCTCCCCTTGCAGGCGGAGGCGTCCTTGAGCGACACCTTGCTAGAAGATCGCGACCGGGGCGCTGCCTGGATGTGAGGAGCAGAGACGACGGGAGGGAGAGGCGGTGTTTGCAGGCCGCCGCCGCGGGTAGGGGAGATGAGCTTGTTGTAGTGGAGAAGTTGTGCGTGGTAGATGTTGGACTGCTGAGGGAAGAAAAAAGGGAGGAAGTCGAGATGAGGAGAGTGGAACTGTGTGGCAGACGGGTCGGGGAAGAAGTAGCCCTCGACGGCGGAAGCGCTGTGGGTACTCGTCGCCGATGGTGTCGTCGGATTCGGCGTGCTCGATGATATCGTCGAGGCAGAGGTCCAAGGACTCGAAGGATAAGGATGTTGAGGTTCGGCCGTTGTGGTCTGGGCGTCCATATGGAGCAGCGAGAGAGCCCCGGGACGGATTCAAGTGATTGCGGGGACCGACAGCGGCAGGCGTGACGACGTTGCCTCTGGGCTCGTGGATTATCTGGCTCGGTGGCGGACAAGATTGTGGAATTGACTGAAAATGGAGCGACAAAAATGCTTGTGTGATTCCGAGCGCTGTAGCAGGCGTTGGGACCTGAGCATGCAATCCAATGCAGAGTCTATCGTAAAGCCAGGGGCGACGAGGCGCTGTTTCGCTGGGTAGGAGCGAGCAACGTCAGAAGTCGTACAGAGCAGTAAAGCGAAGCGAAGCGATGGTGTATACGACGAGAAGCGAGCACGAGAACAGCGCCCTTTTTGATCGAAGGGTGCTACAGTACGAGCGGGCGAGCGAGTCGAAACAAGAGAGAGAGAGTTGCAGCTGGAATAGCGACGATTTCCCAGGGGCGCGGGATAATGATGGAAATGTAGGATTCGAGAGATGGTGAACGGTGGACTGTGGACTATGGGCGTGTCGGAGACGCTTGTGCTTGTGCCTGTGGGGGGTCGGCCTTTTGCCAAAAGGGGGTCGCTCGGTGCGAGGGACGCCGGTTCACCTCGTCTCGCGGGAGGAGGGCGAATTGGAAGATTCAAGTCAAGCGGACTGAAGTGAAGTGAAATGCAGCGTAGCGTTGAGCAGAGTAGAGTAGAGAAGCGTAGCAGTTGATAAGAGTGAATATGAAGAAAGAAAAACAAGAGACAAAGCAAGAAGAAGATTGGAAAATGCGGATGCGTATGGGAATGACAAGAGATGGATGGCGCTGAGCGGGATGAGATGAACAGCCCGTTCGTGTAGCTGATTAGTTAGTTGGAGGGAGAGAGATCAGACAAGACAAGACAAGACAATCGAAAGAGACACTGTCCTCTGAGGTGGTCCTTCTGAGGGGAAACAATATGTAACTCGTCTAGTTACGGTAGTCGTTCTGGATCTGGGATTGGGGACCTAAGATGCAGGCGTGCACACGGGAGTTTAGGTAGTTGGGTACAGTAGGTAAGTAGGTACTTGCGTGCCTCTAAGGTGCCCCGGCTGGAAGGGTGACATGTGTGTCTGGGCTTTAATTCGCACGGTACCCTCAGGGGACTCTCGGAATATTCGACGTAATAAATTATACATACGGATAAACAGTGCGCACCTCGGAAATAATAAGCTCACCTGCAGTACATGGATATAAATTTAAAGCTGACCTAAGCCTTAAAAAAATTCGGGTGCTTTATGTATTGCGGCCAGGCCAGTTTTGGCAGTTCATCACACACTCTTCCGACAGTCCATCGAGGTGTAATTTGACACCAAGTTGCTGTTATTTGATAAACATGTCCTCATCGGGCAATCACAGTGCAGTACAGTATTTCCGTGGCCTCCTCGTCCAATTAGCCCGGTACCTCACCGTCCGCCACAGCGAATGGGCCTTTGTGCCGGTATGGAGGTATGGAGGGAAAGCGGGGATTGGATTGGATTGTGAGGAGCCTCAGCAGAGGCAAGGTAGCAAGGCTCGGGAAGACACATGCAAAGACCAGCAAAGGGTCAAAGGGGAGAGTAACAATCCATGGCTAGCCCAGAGCACGGGGCCAAACAGGGAGACCGACCATCCATTATTTTGGCAGATCCACCAACCCAACACCTGCGCCCAGCGCGTGGCAGCAGCCTCAGCAAATATTGTAGCTAAGTCGATCAATAGCCCTGCCCTGCTCTAGGATGCTGGATGGCGGACGGAATAATAAACAAGTACCTACGGAATACATTGTATACCGTGCGATTCTCCCCAGGGTTTGACTGTTTGGGGCTCAGCAGGTCGTATCAACAAAGATGCAAGCAGATAGATCCTTTGACCTCACGTCACATCACATCACCGGGCACCTATTTCATTAGCAATATGCTGTACTATGTATAACACGGCCTCTTTAACAGCTCCATTCATCGACGATTTACACAGCTCTAGCTGCTGCGTCTGCAACTTGGGATCTCCTGGCTAGCGCTGTGTCAGTATCTACAGGGGAGGACGATGGTACCTAGCAGGGACCCTAATTCTGCTGCCCCCCTGACGCTGTATCCACCACCACTCTCCCCCGTATAGACATGCCCATGCCCATGCCTCACCCCAGCCAGGCTGCTGTCACTGTTTGTTTTGCTGCTACGAGCGAGGCAGGTCACAGCGCGCGCGAGCCAGTCTTGGCAGGTACCTGGGCGTCGTGTAGCCAGCCATCAGAGTTTCCAGGTTCCTGTCCCTAAGAGCCCAGGGCGGACGGGGTTCTGAATTCCGAGGGGTCGGTCCTCTAATTCCCCTCAAATTCAGGACCCCTTTGTCTGATGTCTGATGGGACTGACTGCTGGACTCCTATCACCAGAGCCGAGGGGATAACTGGCCTCAATTGGTGCCACAGCAGTGATGGATTATGGTGATGATGAAGTAGCAATTCTGCCGTGCATTTAGGTCCCCCGGACTGAACCGCGGCGGGTAATTCTGAGACAACCCTCGAGTGAAGGTGACCTACAGCCGAGCGTGCTGTGGAAGAGGTGCCCGCCAGATTCACATCTCCATATTTCCACGGACTAACTTGGCTCACCACGACTGTGATGATGTTGCTGTTGGTCAGGGACGCTCTCGTTGGCTCCTTTTTTTACAATTTGAACAGATACACATCAATCGATGTGATCTATCAATCCAACCTGAAGCACATGTCCACCCTTTTCCTGGGCCACAATGGCATGAAGCAACCCCAACTTCTATCAGATACCGACCATCCATTCGTATGAATGGAATTGATTGATGAGCGTGCCCACTCGCGGTCCGTGTGACGCCCTCCTGGACTGCCAGCGGATGTGCCCATCATCAAGGTCAAGGCTCAAGCTGTCGTTGCAGGGGTTTGCTGGGTGTGCATCGTCGAACGGGGAGCATTGCGCTGCAAAGTTTCGGTAGAGAAAAGGCAAAGTACGGACGGAGAAAGGTTGTTGTTTTTCCTGCCTCTCGTCATGCTACAGGAGAGACTCCACCAGACTATCGAATTGTCCAGCTACCAGATTGTCGAAATACGCACCAGAATAGCGCCTGTCGTGACCAGTCCATCTCCTATTTGGAGATGCCGAGACACCGTATCTTTGTAGGACAATGCTCGTGATGTCTTGTCATCTCTGCATGGCTATTCCCATTCGTACCTTGGACCACTGTTATCATCATTTTTATTCTTCCAGACAATGTCAATTCCCCATCCTGTCTCACCAACGCAGCCTCTTACACTTTGATTTCTAGAATCTGCGCCATTGTCATACCTCTGCGGTCTCCCTTGTTGGCCACCAAATGGAGTAGTTTGGCGTAGTCTATCCCTTTACCGCGAGGATCAAAATGCCTTGTGTCGAGTAATAATAATAATAATAATAATATAGTTTGTCCCTCGGGAGGACCGAAGTAAGCTTAATGCTATTTTGCTATTTTGCTATTCTACTTTGAACGTTTTGATTGCACCTAAATCTCACGTTGCCCCATACACTCACTCCTTGAATACGGTCTCCCTCCTCGTGTCTATTCCTGTCTCTTCCATTACGAACTACTAGTCTATGTATGTGGATTTGCTCTCGCCCTCGGGAGATCAGCAATCAGCCTCAAGCCACTGGCCTGGAACCTTGGCCTTGTAGGCCGTTTACAATTCCACAAGAGTGCCTTGAGCTGATGTGTTGTTAAACAATAGCGCATCATCTTTTACCAACAAACAAACAACCTCTACCGCTACCGCTACCGCTACAGGTACAAAACCACACCTCTCTGGGCAGTAAGATGCACAACCTGACAGCCTTGGGCAGGGCCGTTCCTTGTTTTGGGGCGTGAGCTGAAGCCCGAAGCACAGTGTGTCGGCTTTAACCAGTAAAACGCTGTGCCTTGAATCTGCTGTGCTGAAGCTGACTTCAAGCTGACGAGAGGTGGCTGATCTGGGCTGATGCGGGTTCAAACTCAATTATACAGTGTCCTTGGCTTACCTGGGTTGAAGCAGGCGGCTGGCTGAACTACCTATCGATAATTATTGCATGTCCGCTTATTCCAACCTCGAGTATTTCTCTCTCTTTCTGTCATCGATTCGATCCGTGCCTGTTCTCTCAGCATATCATGCTTTCATCACTACGCTTAGACTTACTTGTCTTGCTGTGGCTGTATGAGTGTTCCCCGTCTCGATGCTATGACATGCCTCTTTATTTGGTCGTGCCGAAAACGTAATGTCCCGCGCCGTCGCTCGTGTTTCGTCTTTGCGTAACAAGCGTTTCCTGTACAAGATAATCAAGAAGCAAGCTCTTCTCTTGTCTGACGATACGGCCAGTCGTGGCACGCTCACGCACGCACACACTCAGACGCATCAGGACATGATTCATGCCATGCATGTTACACAGGTCGCTACCGTTTGCTACTTGTCAGCACTCAGCAAGCGCTGAAAGACGTTCGTCACGGTCATCACCATAGATGCATGTTGCGGCCCGCCGATGCGTTCTACAGTTTGCAAAGTTGCCGGTTTGGTTCGGACATGATCATCGTGTTTCTTTACTCTCGCCAACAGCCAGCCTGTCCGAGCCAGAGAGGCATACGATGTTTTCAATCCATGGGAAGAAACGTGTAGGCCCGTCGGGCACTGCCAGCATCGCATTCTGACACGTACAATCCTGCTCTGTTGAGAAAATGGCACCTCTAGATATCATGGCCACTTTATACACAGCAGCCATTTCTGCTTCGACCGTCGCATCCAAGCCGGTCGAGTCGACACCACATCATGGAGCTTGGACGTGAGTTCCATTGGAAATCTCGTTGCTGCATCTGCCTTTTCGACTTTTGTGATGGCGACATTGTCGTCAGAGCTCCTCATACCTCCGAGTGTAAATGCCATCTCTCGCACGCATGCAACTCGTAGCTCTCCGAATTGCTAACGCATTACAGTAGGAAGATCTAGCGACCATCCAGTCACCACAACCAGCTTCCCAGTCTTTGTCTACCAGTCGCTAGTATTCAACCCAGAAAACCCACGATGCATCCCTCCCCGAAGATGGAGAAAGCAGGCCAGGTCAATTGTTGTCGCAGCGCATCAGAGTTGCGAGCGGCAATTTCCCATCGAGGACATGCGCAGATTGTGGAGTGTATCTGAATACCAACTCCAGCCGCCGCCCGCTGTTGTAGCACAGAGAATATCGTTTCTTGATGAGAGTCGCCGTCGGGCTTTGGGAGATGGCGCAGATGTTGGGCAGTATTCACTCCAGGAGCACGCCCAGTTAGGGTTGAAAGAATTGCTGTCCTTGCCGCCATGTCCTGGTCTTTCCGATGCAAGATCTGGACCCTCCAACTTCATTATCGATGCATCTAAACCGATCTGGGTACTTCGGGTTGCTTTTGAAGGTGTCCGCTACATACGATATCTTTCAAATGCGGCGGGTCGCCCTGGGTCGGTCCGGATATCTGCACCCGGGAACGTTCCTCTCGCGAAGCTCTACATCACTTCAGATCATCTTGGCGTGAGGGATATCTTTTTTCAAGAGGACGAATCCTCGAATCATGAACAGCCCGGCGTCTGGTGGAGTGTCTATAATGTGAATGAGCAACAGCGCTTGTTGAAAGTGTATACGGATGTGAGTCAGCCCACCTCTGTTATTGGAGCTGGACATCTGACAGACATGAATCGCCTAGAGTATCAAGGTGCGTGCTTTACGCGCGGTGGAAACATCAACGGGAGAGGCCGTGGGTTTGATGTCGAGATGGTCATTGCTGCCTCCAAAACAGGAGGCAATCTGGTTCCTGGACCTGGATGACAGGGCTCGGGGCCGCTCGCTTTTCAAGGTCTTCAACTGTGACAGCCCTGGAATCTTTGGCTATTCAGCTTGCATGCTTGATGGAGACCTTGTCGACTTGCATTGCCACGTCCTGGGCGAGGACTTTTCATTCTATCATGCAGGAGATGGGGAACGACGACACGCCGTGTGGGTGTTTTTGCCCGTGGAAAAGGGCGAACGCATTATCGAGGTCTGGCGACGCATCAGAAGGCCCAGGTTTTGTCGCGATATCCCAGTGGTATGTATATACAGCGCCTTGACCAGCGATAGGATCCTCTGGGCTTACCAGACTGATAGCTTCGAACGAACAAGGGACGGGTTCTCTGCCTGGGAATTCATGCCGGCGCGCTGGAGCTACCTGTCGAATATGAACGGGTCACTTTGTTTCCCGAGTCAGGGCCTCACCGTTTCTGGTACAGCCTTCTGCCGGATGGTGTCGATTCTTTTGCTTTTGATGGCTCAGATCTACGTCGCCGCCAGGTTGAGGCATCCAGGGTGCTTGGCGACGATGGCCCCGTGCATTCGGGCTACAGGAACCAGGGCTTCGCCTCGACTGCCAGACTTGAAAACGTAGTTGAGGTTATCCCATGCAGGTCGTGGACACCTGGATCAACTGGCATTGTCGGTCTCATCTTGACGTACTCGGATGGCCACAAAGACTCGGTAGGCCAGATTCGTCTTGATCATCTCATGCCGCCCGTCGCGGTAGATCCGACAGGAGACATGTGGCTGGGATCGAGAGCCCACCCGGTTTCCCAGTGGCACGGCTCGATTGTCGAGGCGATGCGAATCATTCCATCGGATGGAGGTACCATCTATGGTGGAAACACATCTGAGCAAGGACTGCGATGGATAAGGGTGCAGTGGCGAGGGCGACTAGACTGGCTTTTCTGGTACAGACAATCTTGGGTAAGCTCGACTGAGCATCCTGTCTGCACGAACGATGCGGCTGTGGTACTGGGAGCTTTGGCAAAGAAGTTGGCGAAGGAGGAAGAGACCAGGGAGTCTGTCTCGGGTTCATGACTTGGTCGGTTTATTATCAACACTAAATATCAAGTCAGACGTAGGACTACGCCAACAAGATTCTCGCCCCATCTTCCAATTCCATAACATCGTCTGCTCTCGCAGCTTTCCCGCCCCAGATCACCGTCCCTGTTCCATCTATGGCAAACGCACCAGCTTCCTGCCACTTATTTCCCATCGTTGTCAAAGGTCCCTCGTCCTCCTCATCCACCTCTTCTACATTGGTCTTGACCGCCGGCTTTTTCTCAGCAGTACCCTTTCCCTGTATAGCTCCCGCGACCTTTTCACCCAGCCATCCAGTCTCCTTCCACCCCTGGACCTGCGTCGTCGGGTTGAAGACGTACCACATGCTGCCTGTCCCCAGACCCCAGGCTGCGTAGAGGGCTCGCTCTTGGTCGACTATAACGCGGACGCTCCATGCGCCGCCGAGGAGGGATACCCATTTCTGCGTGGCCTGCTCTGAGGCGTGGGAGACGGCTATGCATGTCAGGGCATCACCATAGCGATTTGCCATTGTCCGAAGGTTGATGAATGTTTTTTGAGCGACTGTGTGTGTTAAATGGTGTCTTTCCTTATACAGATATGCTATACAGTATTAAAAATATATAAAGAAATAAGAGGAAACTCACAAGCACAGCCAACACAGCGTAGAAACACAAGCAAAACCCTCTTTCCCCCACCAAGACGTAGTTTGTGAGTCTTGTCAATAGGAGCCTTGTCACCTATCCCAGGGACACGACCGACGGCTCCAGCCGCAGGTGGAGGTGTGAGCCAAGGCTGGACTGTTAGAGGGAGAGATCGGATCGACATCCAGGAACCCCAGCCTGCGTCTGCATCATTCTCTGATGGCTGTGGTGGGTTCTTGCGGAGCTTGTTGGGCTCGCGTTTTGGTGCGGAGGAGAAGTCGAGGATGTCGCTGGGGATACCAGCTTTTTTCAAGGCAAGTTTTGTTGTTAATGATGAGAGCATTGTAAGAGACGATGGAGTGAGAGAGTCGCTGGGTGAGATGGGAGATGGAGTGAGATGACAGCTGTGGGAAGAGTTGTGGTTGATGTCTTGCGCAGCAGGTCGAGATTCCCAGCCCCAGCAGTGAAGACTAGCGTTTGGTTCAAGATAGAAGGACAATGCTGTACAATCAAGAACACAGCTAAAGAAGAGATCAGATCGAATGTCGTCAAGTCGAAAAGATGAGACGTGGAGTTGAAGTGAAACTCCAGGGGTGACGGGCCCATGTAGCGCTAGTAGGGGGTGGAATGGGGGCGTCTAGTTTGGGACCACGCGAGCGGTAAGGCTCGGCTGGGGCTGGAATGGGGGAGCTGAGAGTTGTTGTTTTGGGGTGGATGGCTTCAAAATAGTAGCATGTTGAAGAGATCTTATAAAAGCACGTGCTATTTGGTTATATTAACAAAGACTCTTGTCGTGAACGGGTCAATGGCTCTCATAAACGTTCTCAACTATATATACACTCAACCATCTATTTTCTAATGTTGCGTGAAGGTACGAGAATTCTACGACAACTCACTGCTGAAATGTTATCATTATCTGAATTTTATAACAATCTTGTCTTATTAGAAATCATGTCGACCAACACCTCAAGACCAATATCTGTGATTCTGAGGATCATCTTATCCATTGCTAGTAATGTCCATACTCACAGGACGCCGTGTACTGGTTCTCAAAACTTCAATTTGATACAGCAACTACCCATTTATGCTACCTGATCTCGTGCCTACCTACCCAAATACCCATGCTCAGAACTTCTCTTGACCAATGTCAAGCTACAGGCTGTCTTTGTTACAACATGCCAAAGCTCAAACATCATCAACCTCCCCTACCAATTTGCTCAGCGAATGTCTTGACGATCTGATCAGGGCAGGCTTTTCCAGATTCAGCCTCGTGAGCAAGAACCTGACGCATCTCATCATGCATTTCCTTGTTGCATTCAGAATAAGACACCGCACAATTGTAGGTAGAGAAACACCAGTCCAACCGTCCTCGCAGTGGAATCTCGAGATACGCTCGTTCCCTCTGCGGCAGCGGCTTGGAGAACCCCAACCAATCGATTGATGCGCTCTCGCCGCTGGGCGGCCATGCAGTCTCATGCCAATCGTAGCAGGTCGATCTGGTGCAACCCATCCACATGGTGTCGGTTGAGATCTCTATGGGAGCTTCCAGGCAATCTGGTCGAACCTGGCCGGCGCATCGTTGGCGGCCGTCGGCATACGTGAAGAGGAGACCGACGATTGCGTTGTTCAGCATCTTCTTCCATGCTCGACAAGGGGTGACGAACTTGACATGGTCTAGATTGATCGAAGTGTACTTGTAGCCGTCGGCGAACACGGATAGCATTCGCAGGCATGGCTGACGAATCTTGACTTCTCGGTGATCCCACGTAGGTGCCTGTTCAAACCCTAGCCAGCCTTTTGCGCGGTTCACCTTCGCATAGAACATTCGCAAGGGCGTTTCTGGCAATGCCGCAATAGCTTTATATGTCGATTCGACATTGTAGCTGGCCGGCCAGTTGGATCCCTGATTCGTGCCAAGGACGAGGCTTCGATTCTTGTTTGTGCGAATCTGTGAGGTGGGTAGTGTAAGTATGATCCATCTTGGGCGTCTATACGAAAGCACAACGTACTATGAGCGTCTTGCCCTTCCAAGTCCCGAAGCTCTCATGATGGCCCACTTCCTCACGGAGCCAGAGTTCGGTGATTCGCTCACCGGGGTCGATGGGCATGTATAGCCATGACTCGTCAAACTTTTCAAACTCATCCCGACGCTTGGACGGCGATTCTCCCGACTTGTGAGCGACTATTCGGTAGAATGCGTCTTGATCCAAGAGGAAGGAGTAGCCGCAAACCCTAGGAGCGTTCCAGTCGAAGGCAAAGACTGGGTGGTCCTTGTGCATCTCGATGAAATCATTACTGACCGGTGGAGGCTGTGGAAACGAATCATAGAGCTTGGGCAATACAGCCCAGCGCCTTTGTCTGAAGTCAGGCTCAGCATCCTTGGTCTTGGTGATGGCTAAGCGACGCAGCTTGAGGCCCTATGCGGCGAAGAGAGGCGGGTAAGTATGGTAGATGGAGCCAGAGCACGGAGGAACTTACGTCGAAGCGGACTCTGAACAAGAACGGCATCGGCTGATGACGATAAACAATTGTTCTTAGCCATGGCTCAGCTTCTGGATCGACGACGGGTCGGTCATCTCCATAAGTGATCATGACGTCTCGAACTCCCAGGTGATCTTCGACGACGTATACGTTGAGGGGATCATCAGATTCCGGGTCGGGTGCAAAGATTTCAACATCTTTCTCGCTCTGGTAACCGCTTGACAGGGATCTGATGTACCGCATGCCTTCTATCTGGATGTATTGTGCCCAGACCGATCCAGTCTTGCACACGGAGAATCTCATGGCTCTGGGGCCAGTCCGATCTGGTTGCAGCCAGAGATCGGCGAGGACCTGAACCGCACGATTTTGCAGACAATGGCTGGCAATATTCTCAAACATCTCTAGTGGCAGACGGTTGCCGAGGTCGTTGGCAAGGTTCAATGCATACGTCTTTCTCAACCAGCGGACACGGCGGGCCATGAAAGATGGTAGAGGGTCAAGCATCACATAGCCATACGACGTAGCATCGAAGATATCAGGGTCCATCGTATCATCTTTGTACAGTCCCGTCTTGTCAGCTAACCTAGCGCAGGCATGATGACATCCATTTTGAAAATTAGACGACACAAAGTCATGGGAGGGTGTTGCGTATATGCTGATCTGATAAGGCGTTGACTTGTAAGGGTCTGGTACAACTGAGACAAGTCAGCGAACCAGATCAGAAGCAAAGTATAAAAGGGATCCGGTTATATACAGGTGACGATTCTGTCGCCAGTCTCGAATTCGAACCGGCAAAGCACACATACGGGATAGGCGTCGGGGCTTTCGCGCTCAAAGGAATGATGGAAGTCTTCGGGGCCTATATGGAAACCTCGAGATTGGACAAGGAAATTGAAGTTGGCTCCGATCGAATTAGCTAGAGTACCCCGATTATCCATGTTGATCTAGAGATGAGATATAAGCTCAGTCTGCACTCTCACTTTGTACTCTCAGTTTGCAGCTGTGAAGTCTCAGACAGTCCACGCTGGACAAACCAAGGTCAGAGATGACAGCTGTGTGTTTCACGTACAGAGTAGATGCGCCGCTTTTATTGTTCAAGTTTGTGATCAAGCCCGGGTCAAAAGAATACCAATCAGTCTCAGAGAAAGACGTGAGGGAGATACTCCGTCCGGAGGATGAAGCGTGCTCGGGGAGATTTGTGAGGTGAGGAAAGATGAAGAGTCGAGGATATAGGCAAAGGGGGACGGGAGGAAATACAGAGATAAAGAGGGGTTCTCGAGCAAATTCTCATAGCCTATCTCTTAGCAAATGCCATGCTACTATTTGTTGCTTGCTCCATCCACGTTTGCTGTTGTGCAACTGCTTGGCGCTGCCGCATATTAAGTAAAGGCCGTTACACAGACGGAGAAAAAGAAACGAATTCACTCAAAATTTGCCAAAGAGATTCTATTAGATTCCATAACTTGACATCATGGCCCCGTTCGAGAGGCAGGCGGCCGAGTTGGTTGCCCATCACCAAGTCAAGGAATAGTACCAAGTCCCTGTACGTTTGTATCTTGGCATTTGAGACGGGTGCAGGTCTACTGCCAACCAAGTATACGTAACGTTACACGGTTTATTTTGCAAGTCACTCATATTATATAATACAAGATAAGAAGGTGTGTTGTCTATAGTTATCAGCCTCGGTTTCAGGAGAAGATGCTAGATCCCGTCGAATCACCTGTACATGGTCAGAGAAATAAGACGTGGTGTTAGTCTCCCTAACCACAAGATTCCCAATAGCCTATGGGTTGGCCTAGGTCAAAGCAGCCGGGTCTTGTTTGACAGACGTCGTTGTGCTCTTATTCGAGATCAGTCTTGGCAGTGTTGCAGCTCAAGCTCCAACTAGACAATTTCCATGGACTGTCAAAACACTCTATCTGAGATGCCATGCACTCAAGATACACGCCGCTGGATAACCTCGGCCGCCCATGTCACTCTGCCTGCAAAGTACTCTATCCTGCTGTCGCGACAGCAACGCACTAGTCCCGAAATTCTCTCATGTGTCTCCCAACCTCAATCTCAAAGGAAGTCGTGGCCTGGTCTGAAAGTGTCGTCTTTGGTTCAGCTGCTTGGATCACCACTTCGCGCATCTCATCCTGAGGTTTGCTATCCCAGTGGTGAGATACATGGCATTGATGCTTACTGAAATACCAGTCAATCCTTCCTCTCATCGGAACCTCGAGATACTCAAGCTTATCATCAGAGCCGTAGTCAGAGCCGTAGTCAGAGCCGTAGTCAGAGTCGTAGTCAGAGCTACCATCATCCACTGGTGCAGAGAACTCAACAGAGTCAATCCCCGAAACTTGTGCTTGACAAGACCAATTGACTTCCTCCCTCCTGGTGTAGCCTATCCACATAGTCTCCGACGATACTCTGATCGGATCTTGCAAAAAGTCGAGACGAACGCTGCCCACGCACCTCTGATGGCCGTCCGTATAGGTAAGCACAAGACCGACGATTGCGCAACTGCTCCATGAATGACAGGGGGTGACCTCTCTGACTCCATCGAGTCCGGCTGATGAGTAGTGGTATTTGCACACCGAAGGCTGTATCGCCCACGACAGGCTCGATGAAGGCCTCTGAGTTAGCTTGGATGCTCCTTCGAACCTCATCCACGTGGCACTCTAATCTTTGGTTGCGTAAAACATCCGGCAAGGTTCGGTTTGCGACAATATTGTGACGGGTTCGCACGTGGCTCCGAGATTGAAGTCGCTCGGTTGCTTAAACTTCAGCTCAGGGCCGAGAAGCAATCTGCGACCTTTACTTGTGCGAAGCTGCAGATCTTGTGTCAACGAGGCACGTTAGGGTGGGCTAAAGGAATGGGTACTCACCATCAGAGTTGCAGCAGAACCGCGTGCCTCATCAAAACGTACAACCCCATACTTGCGAACCCATAGCTCTGAGATCCGCTCACCAGGGTCCATGGGCATGTATATCCATGAAAAGCTGTACTGCCTACAGCCGCTGAAGTCATAGGACAGTTGCTTACCTTTTTCATGAGGAAATATCTTCCTCTGACAACCACCAGGTCTCGGAGCTTTATTCCCTGTTCCCACAGCATGTTAGCTTCTTCTTTCCATTGAAAGACTAGACTTGCATCAAAATTCGCCTTCAGATAGAAGGGCATCTCTTCCTGAGAAAAGATGGTCCACCACGTGCCAGGCCTTTGCTCAATTATTGGCAGATGATCGTGAAGAGTCACAAGAATCTGCTCAACCCCCAGGTAGTTGTGTGCAACAAAGACGTTCAGACAGGCCATATTGTTGACGATATTCAGTTTTGACTCATCACCGCCACGTGAAGCGTACGAAAAGGACTCGATGTACCAAATACCTTCAAAGTGCACATAATGAACCCAGATTGGACGCTTCCCTGTCACTGGCACTGAAATTCGTCCTGGCTTGGGCCGACCGTCTCTCAACCAGAGGTCTCGCACCACCTGAACTGCTCGCTCGGAGAGGCAATAGCCAGCAATGTTTTCGCAAACCTCTTGGGGCAGACGTTGACGGAGAGCCTGAAATAGATTGCGTGAAAAGGAGGCACGAAGCCAACGAAGGCGACGGTGCTTGAAGGAAGGAGGCGTAAATTCATCTCTCGGTTCAGGGATGGTTGCAGCATATATAGCGGGATCCAGCTGGGGGCCAGAGTCGGATTTCAGAGCCGGCAGGGCCAGGTCTACACACTCGGCATGGTACGTCTCATGAGCGTAGTGGATGAAGAACGTATGTGGAGCAGGTTCTTCATATGTTGTGGTCCAAGGCTCGCAATTTGGTTTGACTACGATGAGTGAGCAGCTGCTACTTATGAAGCGCAACAAGATGATGGTACGTACATACGACGATGTCGTCGTCTTCCTCGAAATAGAATCTGCAGAGTCCACATGTGGGAGAGAATCCTCTATTCGACTTTGCGAAAACCGTGCTGGATGAATCCGAGTACCCGTCAGACTCGGACAAGGAATTGTCGGCAAACGCTAGGTCCATGAGGTCGACTGGCTTGCTGGTGGGACAGAAGTAACAAGGTTAGCTTATACCTCTCTAGGCACGAAAAGAGATAGAAAAGTCCTTACCAATGCAGCAAGCAGATGTAGGGGAGAGACACAGACTAGGTGGCTCGAAAGGGCACTCGAGCAGCAGACCTGCTAAGAGAACCGGAAATGAAGGAGATGATAAAGGGCGAAAAGAAGAGGAAGAAGAATCTTGAGGGGAGAGGCTCATTATTTGATGAGTGGTGCTTTGATTCGACCTGGCATCTCATAGTCTGCCAGCTGCCTACCACTGTCACATATTGATCGGGGTGTTATAGTACAGTACCGTAGGTAGTTTGCCGGAATGAGATGGACTACATTTGGACATGTATATAAAAGCAATCAGCACAAAGACAAACATAAAGGCTGCCACAAGAACACGCAAGATGTTGTCTGCCTCTGTCGATATGGTGGTGATGCTGTGTGTACTCTGTAGTTGTTTCTCTTACTAGCCTCCATCCAGTCAGTACATACCTACCATAGGTACAGTATCCCCCAGACTCCTCCCCCGCAATACGTCTTAGCTCTTTTCAATGCAGCGACATATTTTACTGGGGAAAGACTCCACTGAGGAAACAGGCCTCGGTCAGCAAAAAGTGCTGTGCTAATTATTAGGTACAGTATGTAACTGTCAGCCAGTCAGTCGGAACGGTCCGTACTGTGCCGGTTGGTCAACCTTGATACTGTATCCGCAACTACAAGGCAATACCGGCCAGAGCGTTAACCGTTACTTGTCAACGTTTATACAGCACCAAGTACAATACATCTCCAACACTGACTTTATTCCTCACCGTCTCCCACGCCCGCGCGTCCCTGGCGTCTTGTTCTCCTCTAGATGACCCCTCTAGTCCCTCGTAGCGCCAACGCTAAACACCAACGTAACTAACACACGCCTAAGTCTCTCAAGTCCGTTGCCCCCGTTTTTAACCCCAGCTTCGCCCGCCATAAGACCAAGCGTCCTCCACTTTCTCTTCGACTCCCGGTCTTGCCTTTCCCTTTGGACGACGACAATAGCCGAAGCGACCCTGATCTACCAACTGTCATTGCTGGCCTGCCTCGACTGGCCGATCGGCTGCTCTATATATCTTCTCTTGTCGCTGAACACAGCATCACCACCCCCTGCCACGTCACAGAAGGTCTTTTACCCAGGTTCCGGTCCTTCGGTACCGTCAATCGCACGTCGCACCAACGGCCTCAAACCCCGGCCCTGCGGATAACGGAAACGTAACCATCGAATCGACAACAACACGGCATCTACCCCTACATCATATCGAACCGCATCCGTATCCCAAGATCGGCTACCCTCTAGCGAGGCGCCTCGTTGCCACGCATCGATTACAATGCTGTGGTCAGGCGCTGGCATTGACGCTGCGCACCTCATCGCCGCCTAATGCGATCTCTCCGGAGTTCCGTCTCGCCCGGCGACAAACAAGCAAATCTCTCCATGAGGGTCGATATGGTCTCGAGGACCTCTAGCGATGGCCCTCCGCCCGGAGGAGGGCGACAATGGAAGGCGCTGATCAACAAGATCCCAAGGAGAGGCGTATGTCACCAAGCTCGTGAATCCGAGCATGTCGCTGATGCAGTGATTCGCAGATCAAGATTATCAGTCAGCACCCCCCCGAAAGCAGCACCTCCGACCTCGATCTCAACCTCCGCTCTCCCGAAAGCCATTCAAACAATCCTCTCGACAACCATGAAACCAACATCCGACAGCTGCAGTCCATCATTCAGCGAATGCCGCGCAACTTTCCTCCCACACCCAATCATGTCGACTCGGCCTACAAAGACTTTACCAAGAACAAAGAGCAGTGCGCGACCCTGTGTCGACATATTCTGACTGACGAGCTCGGTCGCAGTTCTCGCAATGGCAGCGAGCTCACCACTCGCCGCGACTCGGCCGCCGAGTCTCCACGCAGTCCCGGTCAGATATACGACACCCGGAGCTCGTTTAGCGGAAGAAGCCTTGCAGAGGTTGTGTCCGGTAGCGTTGGCAAGAGCATCAACCAAAGCGACGCTTGGCTGTCCGCTGTGCGCGATTGGAAAAACTATCTCGAGACCTTGGCCGAATCCTGCCGAACATGCCTGATCGACACATACAAAAACAATGAGCGTGACGCAACGCCGGAACAGCTGGAGGCCATATTTACAAATAAGCGGTTTCGCAAAGAGGCTGTCCAGCGGATGCGCAATGCCAGCGTAACCCGCGTCATGTCGGCAGATCCCCAGTTTGTGTGTTTCCACTAGGCCTGGGCCTTTTGAAGCAAGCAATGGCTAACAACCTACAGTTTCCTAAATATGAAATGCGCTTCTACGATTACGAGAGAATCAAGCAAGAGCTGAACGACATACGACAGCTCCTCCAGACAGGCGAGTCAGGCATCTCTCCTGACCGTACCATCAAAGAATTTCTCATCTCGCAGCGGGGCGATGCTATACTCGAGTTCGCCAACAACGCTCCTGGATGTAACCCCAACGATCCAGCACTTCGTTTCCGGGTCTCATCGTACATGCTAGCCGAGACATCACCTATATTTGCACGCATGTTTGCGGGGCATTCTAGCAGCCTCCACCTCTACGACGACGACGATATTTCTGCGCAACTACCATCGCCTCCGACAAAGTACTACTGCAAGGACGGTTCCGAAGCCAGGCTGTATCGGATGCCGCAGGTTGAGCTAAATCATCTGGACAGTCTAGAGATCTTGCTACATGCAGCACACATGCACAACGAAATGGTTCCGCGCGAGGTCAGCTTTGAGCAGTTCGTTGCCATCGCAGAGTGTTGTATGAGATACAAGAGCACCTCGCCTCTGGAGCTTGTTGTCGAGCACCGATGGCTACCACAGTGGATGCATAAGGGTGCTGATGATATGCCAGACGGTCTTTTGGTCATAAGCTACGCTTTTGGACTGCGCCGGCTCTTCTCACGAATGTCCAAGACGACAATTCTGAATCTAGCTGATGAGAAGGAACTGCAGATGAAGCCTTGGCCGCAAAAGATCAAGGACAAGATATGGGCTGTTCGATGCGCCAAGGTAGCTCAGATTCATGAATGCTGTGTCTCTACTATTCGTGAATACCTCAAAGAGCCGACACACTCCACTCTCGAGCAATCCGAAGACCTACCACCGGGCTCGCGTGCCACTTTCGACTCGGATATTCTACCTCCTACCATGCTAACGAGTACGCCGAGGTGTCCCAAGGGCAGCCATTGGTGTGATGCCACGAACCTAGGATGGCTTATGCTACTGTACAATGAGATGGATCTACTGCCTCATATCATGGCATCAGATGTACTGTTCCATCTGCCCAAGTCGCAGCCACAGCCCAGGAGTTTGGCGCAGATCGTTGATGCCTTGAGGAGGGTTCCAGCGCCACCCACACCTGTTCACCGAGGCGTCTGCGACCCTGGTCCAGTTTTCCGCTCTGCCATCAGTGATATCTACAATAGTATACTGGGCTTGACACTGTTTGATATCAGCGGCAAGAGCCATGGTTGGGGGCTTTCGAAACACCAGGAGCGGGAACCCCAGACTCAGCTCGACAGGGGCCTCAATCGCATGGCTGCGCATGATCCGGGTTATAGCGTCGCTACCGAGTTTCCCGAGATAATTCGCCTACGCGTCATGTGCCAGCTGGAAGAACTGGAGGATCTTCATGCCGCGGCGATGATCAACAGGGCGTATTATGAGACGTACAAGAAGCACGAGCTATATCTGATGAGGAATATTTTGCGCATGGACCGGAAACGAACAGCATCTCGACACCACATCCCAATCAGCATCAACACCAACGAGGAGAAAGTTCTCAGGGAGGAGTCGGAAGTGCTGAAACGGACGCCAGCTGATACTGCGGACGGTATCACACTTCACAGTGTTGTGGAAACTGAGGGGGACTATACGGATTCCGATGAAGATGACGGCAGTCTCTACTCAACTTCGGTAACCCAGTCACTTCCACGATCTGCTGCTACCGCGAGCTCAACCACCAGACCAGCTTACCAAGGATCGAGGGACCCTGTGCTGATCAACACGGATAGCTCCACACTGACACCCCGGCCGCGGACCGGCACACCCACATCGAGATGCACCGGCAACGGGTGTCCGACAACCCCGCGACAGGCCGTGTTTGATCCACCGCCGGCGCCGGCTGCGAGCAACACGATTGATGAACCGCCGCTTACAGTAGAAGAGGCGCATCGGATTCTCTGGCCGGATGAAGCTATTCAGGCTGCAGAAACACCGGTATCGATCCCTCCAGCGGGCGTGGAAGGCATCCGCGAAAAGTTCCGCGCCGGCGATCTGGCCTTTGACTTTGACGCAGGAACAGAAGAAAAGACTCTCGTCCCAACGGGGGAGAAGCAGCTGCGAAGCGAACGCGACCGCCAGGTCGGGCTATTAAAAGGGGGCCAACCCTCGGGAGGTGAGAGCAAATAACCCTAACGATTTACATGGAGCATGATGTATTGGATCATATGTTGAGCAAGCGATACTTGGGATGGGCCGTCATACGTACTAGCTTGGATATACAGTGCCTGCATGGCTCTATCGTGGATGCTGATACCCTTTGGCGCGGGGAGTTGAATTCTTGGATAGTTTTGAACAGGCATGGAATAGGGAGTATGGTGTTGAATCAGGTATGGGCTGCCTTTATTGACGGCAGAATTGTTGCTTTTCCATATCATACCCATCCATGCAAGCTCAGCCAATTCTTCTGTTGCCCGGCATGATAGCTTGCGCCCTTTGAAATATGGTCTGTCCGTGGCTAGATGGCTGGATGATGGCTCGAGATCTGCCTCTGGTCGGTGACAGGGAATGCTCTGCCTGTCTACCGGTTCCCACCAAGATCTTGGTAAGCAGCAGGGTATATTATACGGATAATATCATTGATTCTGAAGACGATATATGGCCAGGGTGACCATGAGGTTCATCGCCACGACATGTCTGATTACGCATGCGTATGTTTCTGACAGACCAAGCGCGATGCAAGAGTCGGTTTAGCTCAACTATCTGCCCTCCTTTGTCTCATCTTTGCTCACTCTCTTTCTTTCATTGACAGTCGCTTTCACGATTCATCACGACAAAGTAACTCTGTCAGCATGACCCCTGGTATCTGCTATCTGCCCTATAGCAACAAGTGCCACGCCAACAACAGCTAGACTCGAAGAGACGCAACACTTTCTCCTAGCTTCTACAGCGCGGACCCCATCGTAAACACTATCCTAAAGCTTTCTTCAAATCCGAATGCCAGTCCGCCAGTAGCAGCGCCTCTAGTGAGTCCTCGGAGGCTAGGATAGATGCAATGATGCACCACCGGCCGTGGTGGTAATTCCACATGTCCACTATTTCTTTGCAATGCTCACTCAAGCCATTGATAAAGTACGATGTGCCAGTTACGTCTTTTTATGACCTGCGAGCTTAGAACCTCTTTAGCATAGTCCCATCTTCCTGGTCGAGAAGAAACGTGATGGTTTCCACTACACAAGTGTCTTGTAGCTTGAGGGGGTATTCTACCTCAAGCGACTCGTTGTGGATCATATTAGCTATCAATGGAAGCGAATGCACAAAGACACTGGCTTTGACAGAACGCTTAGACAGAGCCAGATGCGTACTTGGGCTTTCTACTTGTCTCACTTACATGCAAGATCTCCCACGTGGTTGAAGCCTTTTCTTCAACATGCCAAGTTCTCGGGATTGCCAATGAATCTGTAGTGTACGGGCCAAGAAGATATCTGAACTTGTCTCGTAGAGCCACATGGTTCAACATCTATCAGAAACAAGGATCGACATACCTTGTCCGAATCGATACCACTGATTCGGCGCGGATGGTACCGCATCGTCTCATTCCATATACACAGACTAGGTCTGGCGATCAGGAACGCAACTGGGAAACACTCAGCCTCGTGGGGGATAGAACAGGCCAGAAGTGACTGGTATTCGGGTATGGACAAAGCTCCAAACTGTCTATATCAACATGGACCAACTCTTCAAATAGACTTTTATCCCTCCAGGGCCATCGCCTATAGCAGCTACGCCACACAAGACGAGGAATGGCATAAAGGGTCCAGGCTGTGATATGTGGACAGCTACATTCCTCCGAGTTCCTGGGACTCGGTGGTTATTGGCGGCGGAATCCAAACGCCTCTGTCGACGGCGCGAGATGTAGTCTAGAAGTCTACATGCAAGGCCCCAACTGTGAGTTTGTTCCTGCATCGAGGATAGCTCGTGGGTGAGAAGGGCATTTGCGAGAAATGGGCTTTGGGTGGTAAGTCGAGGCTCTTTTTATAAAATGTTTCCGATGGACGGATGAGTTGTTCTTGTTTCTTGAGACAAACTATCACACTCCAACTTGTACCTTCATTCTAAATACACACTCCTTCTTGTCTCTCTCTACACAATCACTTCAACTCTTCAAGATGAAGCCCGTCTATGCCTTGACACTATGTCTAAGCAGCACCATCTTGGAAGGCACTGATGCCTTTGTCCTCCCTGGCTTTGCTGCTCCCAAGTCTGGCTACGCTCTAGTCCGCCCAGATGCTGCTGTTTCGCCGCAGTACAAAAAGCCCGAGGTTGCGAAGCCAGCCGTAAAGTCTACCTTTGTCAATCCAAACAACAAGGCCAACGTTGCCAAGCCCGACTCCAAGACCAAGACAGAACCTGTTCTTCCTGCTTTCAAGCCCAAGGGTGGCTTTGCCAAGCCCACCATGGACAAGAGGTTTTTCGTCAAAGACACCGAGTCGGACGACGCGAGAGATCCTGTGGAGGCGTTTGAGGAAAACGATGAGCATTATGAAGAGCCCTTCATGGCTCCCAGCTACATGCGGTTTACAGGAGACAACTCTGCTACTGAGCCAGCGTCAAAGGCTCCTGGAGTCAAGTCTGACGATGGACGCATGTACAAGGGCAACACAAAGTCCACAGACGATGGTGTCAAGACAACCAAACACTCGGGCAAGGACAAGACCAAGGACAGGGGAAAGACTCGCTCAAAGACCGAGGACTCTACCAAAACGCACACAAAGGATGCTTCAACCAAGACACCCTCCTCTGGAAAGGGCTCAAAGGGTAGAAAGCACTCTGGTGACGACTCTACCAAGACGGCCTCGCCCGCATCAAAGAAGACAAAGAGCCCGGACAAGCACTCGGGCAAAGACGATGCATCCAAGTCACGAACCAAAGTCGAGGACGCTACCAAGACAGCATCATCCAAGTCGAAAGGCTCAAAGGACGCCAAGTCCACAGAGAAGGATGGTTCCAGAAAGTCTGCACGAGACTTTACAGTGCACCAGTCAGCCGTCACCTTCAAGAAGCCTCAACCCAAGGTCGGAAAGACACATCTCGGGTTAAGCCCTGATACCTCGTCACCAAGGCTCGCCAAGGCGTCTGCCCAAGCCGTCCCAAAGGACGCCGACAGCAACAAGGTCAAGCCCACGTCTCGCTCCGAGCTCAGCAAAAACAAGGTCGGTCCCTTCACTTCCCCACTCCGTAAGAGAGAGCAGCTGCTGAGTCTCAGAGCAGCCGCGCCGTTCAACAGCGCCGTCATCAACCGCTCGAAGTGGACAGTAGCGTGTGACAGCGCCCAGACGGGCGACGAGTGCAAGAATGCCATCGACGGCAATGGAGATACATTCTGGCACACTGAGTGGGAGGAGGGCAACCCGCCGCCTCCTCACAGCATCACTGTCGATCTCAAAAAGGTCTACAACGTCAACGGCGTCTCTGTTCTTCCCCGTCAGGACGACTCGTCAAATGGAAATATCGGACAGCATCAAGTGCTTCTCAGCAAGGATAACAAGAACTGGGGTTCCCCTGTTGCATATGGAACGTGGTACTCTGACAGGACCGTCAAGTATGCCAACTTTGACACGCAGCCTGCGCGTTACGTGCGTCTTGTTGCTATCACCGAGGTGTATGGTAACCCCTGGACGAGTATTGCCGAGATCAACGTCTTTCAAGCAAACGATTATATGCCTCCTCAGCCCTCGATGGGAGCATGGGGGCCAACCGTCAACTTTCCCATCATTCCCGTCGCTGGAACCGTTGACCCCATTACGGGCAAAGTCATTGTCTGGTCTTCTTGGGCCCGTGATACCATGGACGGTGGCCCTGGTGGTCTCACCCTGACCTCTACCTGGGATCCAGCGACGGGTCTTGTCACGGAGCGTCAGGTCGAGGAGACCAGCCACGACATGTTCTGTCCCGGCATCTCGCTAGACGGCAACGGACAGCTTGTTGTGACTGGCGGTAACAACGCCGAGCGCACAAGTCTCTACGACCCCGTCAAGGAAGTCTGGGCTCCCGGTCCCGACATGAAAGTAGCCCGCGGTTATCAGTCGTCGGCTACCACATCCACAGGCAAGGTCTTCACCATTGGCGGCTCCTGGAGCGGTGGCCAGTCGTTCAAGAACGGAGAAGTGTACGACCCGAAGAAGAAGACGTGGACCATGCTCAGCAAGGCCGACGTTACCAAGATGCTCACCAACGACGTCCAGGGGCTTTTCCGTTCCGACAACCACGCTTGGCTGTTTGGCTGGAAGAGCGGGACCGTCTTCCAGGCCGGCCCCAGCACCGCCATGAACTGGTACTACACGGACAAGGATGGCAGTACAACGCCTGCAGGTCAGCGCGGGTCGGACCGTGGCGTTGCTGCTGATGCCATGTGTGGCAACGCCGTCATGTTCGACGCTGTCAAGGGCAAGATCCTCACCAACGGTGGCACGCCCAACTACCAAGACTCTGATGCTACGGCCGATGCGCACATCGTCACCATTGGCAATCCTGGCACCAAAGCCTCTGTCTCCTATGCCAGTGAGGGCCTCTTCTACCCTCGCGTCTTTCACAGCTCCGTCCTTCTCCCCAATGGCAACGTCTTTATCACTGGCGGTCAGCAGTACGCCATTCCCTTTGCCGATTCAACGCCCCAGCTTCAACCTGAGATGTACATGTCCGAGTCTGACCACTTTGAGCTCATGAGGCCCAACAACATTGTGCGGACATATCACAGCATCGGATTCCTTCTCCCCGATGGCCGAGTCTTTAACGGGGGCGGAGGTCTCTGCGGCGGCTGTGACACAAACCACTTTGACGCACAGCTCTACTCTCCTCCGTATCTGTACGATTCAAAGGGCAAGCTGGCAGCTAGACCAAAGATGGTCTCCGTCTCAGCCAAGACGATCAAGGTTGGCGGAACGGTGACGGTTCAGGCGAGTGGTCCTATCGCTCAAGCTTCACTGGTTCGCTATGGTACGGCCACGCATGCTGTCAATACAGACCAGCGACGGGTTCCTCTGACTTTGAAGGCTGCTGGCAAGAATTCGTACTCGTTTCAGGTACCGAGCGATGCTGGTGTTGCGCTGCCGGGCTATTGGATGCTGTTTGTGATGGACGTGAAGGGGGTGCCGAGTGTGGCCACGACCATCAAGATTACTGGTTCTTGATTAGCATTGGCTCTTTTATGATATTGTTTATAGATTTCTCATGTTGACTATATTGGCGTTGTGTTATATGGTGTCGTGTGAATCAACCTGTGGTGTCTCCCGCATCTCAAACTTGGCAATCCAGTTACTACATACACGATAGTCCCAGCAGTAGATTCAAGGGCAACGAGCGGTCTGGTTCCTAGATGAGTATATAGTAAATAGAAGAGTAATGCATGCTTCTGCTATATACTAGATATCGAGGGTATTGATCCAAGAATTCAATCAAATGACCGACCAACCACTGCAACTCGATCCAGACTCCTGCTCACTACACAACCCAAGATCATCTCATCACCTGTCCTCGCTCAAGATGCATTCTCAGCCTCCATCTGGGCTTTGCGCGCAGCATTGAGAGCCTTGAGCTTGGCAGTGCCGAAGCCCAGCACACCATCCTCCTGGTTATCACCCAGCCAGGGCTTCTTGGAGTCGCTGAGAATGCTACCGGTGACAAAGTAGATGAGCTGACCGACAATGATGAGGACAAAGGCAATGGGGTAGAGGAAGTGGATGGTGTAGCCAAAGACGCGGATGCCGATGATGACGCCCCAGAAGTTGGCGGTGAGAAGCGAGATGTTGAGGAAGGCGGCGCTGCCCATGCGCAGCATCAGAGGAACGAGGGTGTAAAAGATGTTTAGGCACAGCGTGTAACCGATAATCCAGCCGATAACCTTGCCGTTCCAGGTAGCGTTATCGAAAGACGCCCGGTCAAAGATGGCGGCCTGGACACCGTTGATGCACGTGCCAAAAAGACCCAGGAAAGACAGGACATGGTACAGATGGGCCTTGGAAACGAGCCACTCCTCAAAGACGTTGGTGGTACCGTAGAGGGTGGCGCCAAGCAGGGCAAACAGATCGCCCTTGACCATGTCGAGGCCGTCACCACCGTTGGAACCGGTGATGTGATCACTGCCGATGAGGATGCCCATGCCACCACAGCAGATCAGAATACCAATGATCTGAAAGACTCTGTAGCGGACCTTTAAGAGGAAGAAGGAGATGACAACGACGCAGACAATAGCCCAGAAGTTGATGAGCTGAGCCGACAAGACGTTGGTGTACCGATAGGCCAAGACAGTAAAGTAGTTGCCCTCAACATCCAGAAACGCCATGATCAGGTACTTCCAGCCGTCCTTGACCGCAACACGCACCCAGCCACGAGGACCTTCCTTGAGCAGGAACACGGGGGTGTAGATGAGGAACAGGAGGATGTAGTTGAAGACGGTCTGAAAGGCGGGAATGTTGGTGCCAGCCTCGGCGAGGAAACTGGTAAAGGTGTTTGTAGCGGTGATGCACAGGGCGAGGACCTGGCCCAGGGCGAGGACGATCCAGAAGTCGACCGTGGTCAAGTAACTGTACCAGTGGACAGACTTGACCTCGAGGGTGTGAATGCCCTGGGTGACTTGGGCATTCTCGCTGGGTTCGTTGGCGTGCGCGTGCGCGTGGACGGGGTCGGCGGTTGGGCTGGCGAAGCCTTTGGAGTCGCCGACGGCGATGGGTTGTTGCTGCGCGGACATGTTGGTGGTTGGGATAACGATCTGGCAACGTCAACTCTTGTCGCATGGCATCACCGACTACGGCAACATACATACCTTGTAGCCCTGATGCCAAATGATTCGATCTGGTTGATCAAGTGAAGTCTTTCTACCGTCTCCCGATGCAGCAAAGCGCAAAGACTCAAAGTCGCTTGCTGGTGTTGTTATGAACAGACGCGGCACATGTGACCATGTGCCGGCGCGTAGTCGAGAAAGGAAGCCGAGATGGCAGAGATGAACATGAACTGATTGTTTGCGAGAGAGACGAAGAAGAACTTCAAGGTCAAGGTTGAGGGGTATTTGAACCAAGATCCCGAGAGAGAGAGAGAAGATCTGCGGGCACGGAGACACCGTTCAACAGCGACGATCCTTTTGATAATCAGCGAAACAGATCAAAAGACGAAAGAAAAAAGAACAGAGTCCAGCCCATCCATCTCTGATTTTTCTTCTTCGTCCCTTCAAACCCAAACAAGACAAGAAGCTCCAGCGACAGGCTTCAATTGGATCAGCTCTACACTGGGATCCACCATGTATCGGGAGCCAAAGCCCATGCTAAACCTAGACGAGGTAAACCTCCTCGAGTTGGTGGGGGTTCTTTAATGCCTGTGGCGTTCATCACAGCGGGGACGCGGCGGGTGCCGGGGGTCAAAGCTCCCTGGAAGGGGCCGGGGGGGCTTTTACAGTGCTTACAGG
>JABFAK010000262.1:0-35103 GCA_013266265.1 Fusarium sp. NRRL 66182
CCCGGAACAACGCAACTGATCAGTTGCGTTGTTCCGGGAACCCACAGAGGAGGAGCGTACTCGCCGTGTTGCAGCCCTTGCCGACTACTGGAGACAGAACGGAACATTTCCCCTTTTGCGTGGCTGGCGCAACGAACTTTGGCCTGTCTACGGACGCACCGGCGAGCTCTTATTCAGTATGGAACGAGCTGCCATGGGTCTGATCGGTACAATGCGCTACGGCGTTCATATGATTGCCTACGTCAAGGACGAGACTGCGCCTCATGGCCTTCGTCTCTGGGTGCCTACCCGTGCTCGAAACAAGTCGACTTTCCCTAGCATGCTCGACAACACTGTGGCAGGTGGGCTCATGACAGGCGAGGATCCCTTCGAGTGTGTCATACGCGAAGCCGACGAGGAGGCCAGCCTGTCCGAGGACATTGTCCGCAGGGATGCCAAGTTCGTTGGCAACGTCACATACATCTACATCACGGACGCAGGGCAGGTCGGAGAGGGTGGCTTCATTTACCCCGAGTGCCAATGGGTTTATCACCTCGAGCTTCCTAACGATGTAACTCCTCAACCCAAGGATGGCGAGGCTGAGAGATTCGATCTATGCGACGTCGACCAGGTCAAGGCGGACCTCGCTAAGGGACGCTTCAAGCCTAACTGTGCTCTCGTCACACTCGATTTCTTTATCCGTCACGGCATCCTGACTGATGGAAACGAGCCAGAGATTGAACAGATTAAACGGAGGGTGCGCCGCGATATTCCATTTCCTGGTCCGCATCAGAGCAATTGGCGCCCGTTGTAGTCTGACAAGCTGACCAAGTCGGAGAAGCGGAGGAACGATCTTGCTAGGACTCTAGGCGAAAAATGTCGATTTTTGGGTATCATTGACATGGCCTAGAGCGAGTGGGAACGCAAAAGCCCGTGGCAGCGGTAGAGATATAAGGCCTGGATGAAAAGACTGATTCTTTGCGCTTTAGTATTTCTTAACAAGGAGGTAAACGTTGTCGACACGTAGGGGCGTCAACTTCTTGACAGGGCCCTGGAGTGACATGAGAAGACCACCAAAGGAGACATAGGCGTTGCTATAGGTCAGTATCGGTCAGCATATTCGTTCCGAAAACCAGAGATTGGAGAGCAGCAAACGCACATGGTGTTTCCGTCATATGTCTCCTCAAACTTGTAGATCTTTCCATGGCACACGTAGTCGTACATATCGGCCATGGTCGCCGGCGCATCACCACCCTTGCCTACGTCCCGCCAGCCCTTCTCCTCCTCCTTGCTTCCGTCTAGAGCGAGCGATGTTGTGAGAACCACGCGCATATTGTCCGAGACAGCACAGGGAAAGAGCTCGATGTTGATGTCAAGAGTCATGACCGTCTGGGAGTCGCTTGACGTGCACGAGATGCGAGCAACGCGGTCGTATTTGGACTGGTCATATTCGGTCACCGTGAATTCTTCCTCGAAGAGCGTGGCGTCGCCGCTGGCCATGTTGGGTGATTAAGCAAGAAGAATCGAATTGAGAGTGTGCGATCTGATTGTTAAGAGCTGAAAGGGCGAGCGTTGTGTATAGCTGCCGGTCGTCGGTCGTCGGTCGTCGATCGTCGCGAAGAAAGGAAAAACTTTGGATGTAGCTCGGAAAAAGTTGGTGGGGCACACGAATGCTTGATTAAAATCAACGGACGACTTGACGTCAGGCACCCTCCAAGTGGGGCACACACACACACACACACACACAAACACAAGGACTCACTCACTCATTCAGTCCCCCTACCTACCTAGGCAGGGTATCATCATGCTGCAAGTTTGTTGGAATATTCTCAATATACATTATTGTCACTATTCCTGTATTCCTATACGGCTTGAACGACCCTATGCATAAGAGGCAACCGGCATGTCTTTCCGAAAACGTAACGTCGTAATTGGAGCCGCTGGGTCCTCCTCACCTACTACGCGACAAGAGAAGTCTCTTGCGCCTGGTACAAGACCATCTCCGCTAGATGGGCGACTGACAACTTCAACGGGCACTCAGTCCTTGGACCAACTCTTATCTGGACATGCTGGGATGCCCATGGGAACGTCTTTGCTTATCGAAGAGGCTGGGACGACGGATTTTGGTGGTGTGCTCTTGCGGTACTATGCCGCAGAAGGGCTCGTTCAAGGCCATCACGTCCACCTGTTGGGCTTTGGTGACGCTTGGAGGAGAGAACTTCCTGGTCTTGGTAACCCTGATGGGTCTAGGAAGGGTAGCAAGTCTACTACATCTTCGGATGACAAGATGAAGATTGCCTGGCGTTATGAGACACTCGGACAGCGCAGCGTTCCAGTCAGAGGTGAGTTCCTCATGCTTCAACTTCCTCTTCTAAAATAGTTTTTCTAACAAACCTAGATCATCAAGCAGCGATAGGTCCCGGCCAAACGGCTGGTACTTTTTGTCATGGCTTCGAGCTGACCAAACGCCTCGAGAGCAGTGCCATCAAGGGCCAGTTGTGTGCAACGCCAGCAGATGGCCCCTTGGCTTCTCCGACACATACCCCCTTCCACAAATTCATTACCGATGTGGCCACCAAGATCAAGATCTCACCACCTGCCACTGTTCATCGGATTGTCGTGCCCAGCCTCCTGTCCCCTACGCTCTACAACTCCGCCGCTAGTCAGCCTAGAGAGATTCTCAAATTCCTTCATGCTTTGAGGGCGCTACTCCGACAGTTCCCGACCCAAGTCACGGCGTTTGTGACGGTCCCTATCACGCTTTTCCCACGCTCTACGGGATTGACGCGGTGGATGGAATTGCTGTCTGATGGTGTTCTTGAGCTGATTCCTCTGCAACACCAAGCTCCGGTCGCTCGGGAACCAGGAAGTGAGGATAAGGGGCAAGGACTACTCCGCGCTCATAGCCTACCAGTATTCCACGAGAAGGGCGGCGGCTTGGAAGGCACGTGGAACCGGGAAAACCTCTCCTTCAAGCTGAGCAGCTCTAGTGGGATGGTGATTACACCTTTCAGTCTTCCCCCGATTGGAGATGAAGAAGAACCAAGCAAGCCATCCAAGCCAAACGAGCCTAAAAAGGAAAGCCTAGATTTCTGAGCCAAGATAGAAGAAGTCTTTGAGGCAACAAACCCATTTCTCCCATCTGCCAATGTGGGCTGTGATGTTGGGCAACTCAGTTCAGGAGGCTGGAGCTCACGCTCTTATCTTATCACAACCTGACTCCACTCGAACCTAAAAATTTTACCTCAAAACAGCTCCAAGCTGCAACCCTCTCCTCTTCTTCTTTTCTTTGATCAACATCAACAAGCTCCAAAGGTACGTAAAAATTAAAAAAATCATGCCCTTCACGCACATCTTGGACACCATGATTATAAACCTATTAATCTGTCAATCCCCTGATTTTCCGTGACGACACACAATAAAATTACGAAGACGACTTATGATATTGTCCTTTCTCATCTATTTTTTTTACTTGCAATTCAGACACGGAGCGTCTGCTAACTCGCGATGCTTGATAGATACCATGGCTGCTGCTTCAGATTCGACTCCCGTTCGGATATCCAAGATCGCCGGACGATATCTCATCTTCGATTCGGAGGCTGCTGCCTTTCTGCGTCGGAATGAGAACATCAACGGCACTCTTGCCGGCACGGCGCCTCAGCAACCAACACAGAACATCTTCCTCGGCCTGCCGATTGAGCTTCGCCCGGAGGAGGCTGAGTCATTGCTGCAAAAGAATGTGGCTTATCTCGTAGACGACGTAGCTGCTCATCAGGCCGTATTGCAGAACCCCAACACCGAGGCGAGGAGGCTGTATCTCGACTCACTTAGAGTAAGGAAGCAAACCGCCCGGCAGGTTTTTGCTGAGAAGAACGCTAAGAAGGCTGCTGAAGTGGCAGAAAAGCAAGCAAAGTCTAGCCGCCGGGTGACTTCTAGCAATCCTGAAGACGATACCATCTTTACAAGTGACCAGCCTGACCCGACTCCGCGTCAACCCGACGCTGCTATCAAGTCGCTGGGCGTCACCCCAACATCTAGCGGTCCTCTGATCTCTCCCAATGCTGAGCAAACTTACCAGGCCAATAACCCAACTCAAGGCCCATTGTGTGGCTTTCTCCTCGCGTCTGGCTATTATATGACTCCTGGTCTTCGTTTTGGTGCCAAGTACAGTGTCTATCCGGGCGATCCTCTAAGGTTTCATGCCCATTTCATGGCCAACCAGTATGATTGGGATGAAGAAATATCTGTCTTGGACATTGTTGCAGGAGGCCGTCTTGCCACAGCAGTAAAGAAGGCGTACTTGATTGGAGCACAGCAGCCACCGACACATGAGTCGCTGGACGACCAGAAAATGAGGACATTTAGTATCGAATGGGCTGCTATGTAAAGCCTCATAATAAATGCTAAAATAATGTGTCCTAAGAAAAAGACTGAATCATACATAGAAATTCCCAAACTGTGATTGAATGTGCCCCCAACTCCAGAATTAAACCCATGCAAACAAAGCTAAGCCAAGACATTCTATTACGCATTCGGCATCCATCAATGAATGACCTGGGATCAATACTAATTTGAAGCCTCAAGGTACAAATATACGACTGAAGCTGACCACCTCCCGACGACAGCAGACGCACTTGTCAAAATTGTTCATGGCAAGAGAGACACGACAGTCATCGCAGAGACTCAAGCAGCGGCAAGGCCAGACGATGATACTTCGCGGTGAACTCTGGCATACCACGCATTGTGGTCCGTCGCTCCCAAAAGCTGAACCTCCGTCTTCCCACGACGTCGCATATTTCGCAGCGGACGAGCTTTGCCGCCGCGAGAGTAGGAGCTGTTCTAGTAAACGCTCTTCTTCGTCGGTGCCTAGTTTAGTTTTTCGCCCTGGTTGCATTTTGTCAATTCCAGACTGCAATAGGGCGGAACCTGGTGCCGCAAGAATGCGAGTACGTTGGAGCTGTTCCATTCGCCGATACTTGGCGCGTGTCATAATCCCATCATTCTGAAGATGGGCAGATAGAGTTATCGCCTCCTCACGCTCTTCGGGGCTTGTAGGATGAAGAAGACGCGCCAGATCAGAGATCTGCATAGGAGTATCGACAAAAGGTGTGCTCTCACGGGTAATTTGAGGAGATTGCTGAGTAGGTGTTCGCTGGCCATCATCATTCTCATCATCAGACTCCCACGCTTGATAATCATCCATTTCCCCGCCCACAGTTGATAGGGAGATGATGCTTGTAGTATCAAAGTCGTCGTCTGAATTTGGTTCGAAGTCACCGCTGGTATCGGTAGACCCCCACCAGCCATTCTTCAGCCAGTACTTGTACAAGTCTGTATCAAGGCTCTCCTCATCCTGACCGTTGCTTACACGCCTAAATTCGGCTTCTATATCAGTTCCTTCTTCTCTCGGTATTTGCCCGTCAGTATAGGGACTTGGTCCCCGCTGTCGCACTTGGCTTCGATTAGAGCCTTTGTTCTGGCTCTTGATACTTTTTGGATGCCGGGCGAGCCAAAGCAGCCAGCTGGGTTGATAACGGATGCGAATGGTCGCAAGACCCCACAGTAAAGATTTGGCAGCAATCCTTGCAATGAGTTTGTTGATACTGAGCAGAAACTCAAGAGCCATGAGCCAGCGTGAACTTCTTTCAGTCGCCCCAATACCGACGCGAAGGCTTCGCTCACCACGCCCTTTGGGAATCTTTTGCGCCGCACGTTCCCGGGCATATCCGTTGGAAGCAATTGTCGGTCCTCCTTTCACGGGTATTAGACCGATTGCGCCGACCTGATCAAACCGCGAGTCTGGCAAGCCGCCGCCAACCAGCTTTCTTTGTAATTCCTCGGCCTCTTTAAATCGTTCCTCCTCCAGCCAAGTACGCCGTTTCAAGTTAACGCCTTTGTCCTCGTTCAGGTAAACAGCTTCACTAGCCATGGTTATGGCGCCAAAACCGGTCCGTAACAAGGCTGTATAAAAGTCCATTTCGCGTGTAATTCGGATCGACGAAAGGGAAACGTTTGCTTGCATATTTTCGTGAGCATGGACAATGCGTTGGCGGAATGACATTGAAGCCACATCGGTCGCCGGAGGGGGAGAAAAGGCTGAGAGTAACAGGGCTAACATGTATATAAACAGACACATGCCAATTCCAAGTAGGACGAGAACGTGTGGTACAAACCCCACAATGCAAACAGTCGGGAACCTAAGCAGGCTCTGGGAAGACGGGTCATCGAGGTCGAAGGAGATAGCTGCCCATACAATGCTGCCCATGAAGCAGAGACCCCAGAGCCCTGTGCTGATTAGCCGGTATTTGGCTTGCAAGTTAAAGATGCCCAGAACGTGGCTCGTGATATGGGTCATTGAGGATAAAAAGGCAACTAAAAGTACTTCAGGCGAGGTGTTGACCCGCTTCATGATCATCGATCGGCTCAGAGCAATAGCATTACCAAGCCCGGCGCTTGGAACATCAGCAGAGCGAGCCTTTGCAAACAGGCCCCAGCCGAGCTGATTGCTAATAGCAGCATCAGCCTCGGCAAAAGCGAGCGACTGCTCAAAGAGCGTCATGCCTGTCTCGGGAGCAACTGGGCGGCCTTGTACAGCACACGAGACTGTCTCAAGGAATTGACTAAGACAGAAAGTCCCAAACAGAGGCCAGAGTAGAGACAAAGATCCGGTTAGGTTACGAGCAGAGCCAGACTCGTCAGATGGTATCATCCGTACAGCGACGCAAGATTGCTCGTCCGAAGCAGAGAACAACAGGGCTGAACTCAAAGAATTGAGGAAAGCGTTCCGCTGCGAGAACATGAGGTCGGAGCTCTTGCTTGCGTTGCCCCATCGCAATTCGGAAAAGTCGGAAGAAGTCTGACACTGAATAGACTGGAGCAGCTGGCGTGCCTGGACTACCAGTAAGATAATAGGAACGAACCGCAAAAGGAGTCTTGTCGGCCATCGAAGGCGTAGTCGTCGCCGGGTGGCGGCAAAGATATGCGTTCGGTTCAAAACAACGGCCATAGCAATGCAACAGAGAGCCCATTTGCTTGTGGCATATCCAAAAACACTGCCTAAGCCGCGAGCACTATCGACAGATAACCGGGCTGTAGAAGTAGTGGCCGCCGCATCCGCTCCCATGGTCTCTGGAACTCCAGTGCTCGTACCGAGGAGCGGCTCCATTATGTTCTGAATGGTCGGATCAGCCTCAGCAAGCATAGCGCTGGCACCAGCAGCTGCTGGTACGTAAAGAGAACCGTCCGAAGTAGGTTCAATGCGATCAGGAACGGAGATGTAAGACCCGAGTTTCTGAACAAATCGGGGTCCAGCCCAAACAAGATCCTCTAGAATGGGCGCATAGCGTGTAACATTGACAGCCCAGGCTGTGGGATTATACCACGAGCCAGAGACGTCGGTGATGTTTGCACCCGTGGTAGATGCGAAGCTCGTGAGGGGTGATGGCTCGGTTGGCACGAACTCTTCGGCCATGGCCTGCGGGTGCGTGTGTGTTATCGAACGCGAGATCGACAGCGGAGAGTAGGCGGAGATGGAAGGTTGGTAAATTCAAGTGAGCGAATCGAAAGAATCGGTCGATGAGTGTTATGTATCAAGACAGCGGGTTGCTAAGTTTCGCCGAGGACATTGTGAAGCGTCCTGTCACAGAGCGTGATTCGTTGGTCTGGGGTAGTTGAATAGCGAGGCAAGGAACCTCTGGATGTTGACATTCGAGGTGGAGGTGATGACAAGCGGAAACCACCCTCGGATGTACCTGCCACGCCCGCCGCGCCTCCAGGCCAAGTTGGGAAGACTGCCGTTTTCGCATTCTTGGCGCGTTTGTGGGCATCCGCCGTAACGTTTGAAACGGCGGGCCGTGTGCACAGTGTCGGGAGGCAGGTGCCACCTGGCCACATATCAACCTCCAGCACGTCGCGTTTGGTTGGAGATTAAGCACTAACAGCAGATCGCAGTCGCGCGCTTGACGTACCCTATTGGAAGTGAGATATCATCCTGAAATTCCGCTTCTTCGATCACGTACTTAGGGGATGTAAAAAAAAAAAAAATCCCTTTCTAATACCCGAAATATCACCTATATAAGCTATCGGATACAGCATTGCCTTCTCTAGGATAAGATAGAGATTGGGAGAGCAGGAAGATGCCGATTGTCTAATATTAGCGCTGAAGTTTAATATGGCAGCCATGATGATCCGCTTGGAAAATAACAAATCGTCTTTACAGGTTGCATGGCCATTCACTGTTACGGTCGTGGTTATAAGTGCGTTGGAGGTTTGGGGTAAATATTGTGAAGTGGATTTATTACTCCAGGTTTATTTGTCTGACAATCGTCATCAGATACTATTCGCATCGGTTATCTTACTCCCCGTTTTATGATACCTTCCATTATTTTCCATGCATGTGATATATCAATGCTAAACGACTACCCTCTCATCCGGCAAAGTGACAAACACTTCTATCCAACCTTTTATAATGACTGTTGAATTAGCAGCACCCACCAACGGTGACTGAGACCGTCGACATTAAGCAGAGTATTGTTCGTACTCGATGGTGTTGCTAATCGTTCTGTATAACTCGAAAATTTCAAGGGATACAAAAACTTATCGGTCATCTCAAGTCTTTGTTGATGTCAATCAGAGGAGTGCCGCAGCTCTCCAAAGAAATTGTATAATGAAACACCTCGTTCGACCATTCAACCCGCGAGGACGGATTCATTGAGGGATGCAACTACTGCGTGATTGGCCCCTTTGCTTGCGTGAACTGCTCGAGCAACAAGGTTTCGATGGAGGTTGGCATCAGATGACGGCAAATTCCCTTTCAACCAGAGATTCGTGATCTCGTCTCGCGCTGGGAGGTATGCCACGCAGCAAGCCGCGAGAATCTGTGAATGTTCTGAGGGGACAGGGTCGAGAACCAAGATGGGCCCGTCGTTTTCCTGACCGGGCACCAGTGCCGCAACTCCCCCAGAAACTGTGTCGACGCAGTCGATACCAGCATCGGCAAGAGCAGCTGCAGCAACTGTAATGCAACCGCTTAGTACGTTCATTATATCCCATTCCTCGCTCCCTTGCTCCACAGCTAGTTGCCGGGCCTGGTCTCCTTCGATGATGGTGACGATTACATCCACCCCACTCTTGGGCCATCGGTCTGCAATGAGAGCACCGCGGAGAGCTGCCTCAAGGTGTGTGCTCAAGTCACGCTCACTGGCATCGCGCAGATACCCTTTTCTTTGACGTGTTGCGAAAGGGGCATATTTGACATGTGTGGAAAGCACCATGTGAGGAGAGAAGGGTGCTGATCGAGGGAGTGACCTAGGCCCATGAACAGTGCAGGTAAGCTTCATGCCTTTGCTACCGGAAGCATCTTGAGGCTCAATTTCGAGGTATGCCGAGCCAGAGGCAGAAGGAGTTACTCCGGTCTTCAGATCTGATACAAATGTTAGTCATCCCTTCATTTCATCTACACTTACGATGCTATTAATAAGAGGCGACTCACATTGTGCTCTGATGCCATTTGCTGCACGACTGCGACTAGAACTGGCAAGTTCATCTGATTCATATATGGGTGGTATAGTGGCTCCTCCAGGGCCATTAATGCGTCGTCGGTCAGCCATGTCAAGAGTCTGAGCCGTCAATAATAGCCTTTGTTACTATCAAGCCAAAGCATGGATTTTCAGTTGCGATGGATGAAACTCGTTTATTGCATAAGTGCGACGCTAGGCATTAGTCATCATTGACTCCATCGCTCAACCCTTCAAATTTTCTCGTGGGGCTGCACCCAAAGCTTTCAACTCTCTCTTCTACATCACACCCTCGAGAGGCCTGCTCATTATCACTACGACAAATGTCGTCGATTCGACAAGCACCATTCAACTGAAATTTTGTTGATGTATCCACACATGTCGTCGTCACGTTGGTTGAGACGCTGAGCAGGCTCTCTGGTGCCGATTCCATTAGGTATGTGACGTCCTTCCGCGTTTTCCCTCACGCGCAACGATGATCTTTCACACCACTGTTCCCGCGACTCCTGAGCGTCTGAACAACATGCACTACCATCTGAGCCCTACACATATCCTTGTTTGTATCAGGACATACGTTATTCGAATTAGGCTGACTTGCCGTCCAGGAGTCGATATTTTTGCTATGACCTACGACCATCCCCACTTAACTGGCCATCTGCAAGGTTAGTTTACTTTTTACTTTTTATTTTATTTTTTATTATTCCAGCAACATCTTTCCCCTTCGTGTCGATGATGAGAAAATTTTTTATCCAGTTCTGCTACTGAACCATTGTGATGACTCCTAAATTTACCATACCAAGATCTCTGATACACATCCTTATCCACCTCTTCTTTTACATTCGGCGTCAAGGCTCAAAGCTAACCATGACGTTTAGTGCAGACTGAACCGCCTCTCTCGCTCTCGCCGAAAGACTGGTACCATCAGCTCATTATTGGTAAGTGAACCGTGAAACTGTGAAGTCAAAGGAATTGTGCTGCATGATGATACAAGTTATATCCATTCAACAACTTCGTACCGGCCAAGTCACCCTCCCACACCGTAGGCTTTCTTCTGAGAGTTGAGGATTGGTTGTGGAGTTGCTCTTCCGAGTGTCATGGAGACTCCAGTGTCAGGGCTGCTGGTGGCTCGTTTTGGGCTATCAGTATTCAGGGCCGGCTGGTACGACTGAGTAAAAACGGCTTGTCTGAACTATCACGTACTCCTTTGCATCGTCTACTGTGTTCGTCTACTCATGGCCTGGCGTCCAACGGCAGCTAACACATACGTTTGCAGATGTAGATACAGCCACCGATTTCAGTGCCTAGCCTGTTTAAAAGGACGACCAAAGTAAGTTTCAGTAAGTTTACGTAATGTCTATTATTAGCTACATTATCTGTAAAAATAGATTTTCTGGCTTCAGTCTCGATCGTACTTTTTATTTGACCTTTCCGATGTGTGTTGTGGTTTGAAGGTGGTCAGCAACTGACAACACGAACATTCCGTTTAAAGTAGGTCGATCTGGTGAAGAACTGGAATATTGATGCTGAGCAAGATAAAGGTGGATATTTGTTGAACAATATACTTAAAATCCTTGACTAGATGCCCTGAATCAGTATATTGCTAGGTCGACTTGGAACTGAGTACCTGGTTGTGCTTAATTATTATTTGAGCGCCTGGCTACTTCATCTTGCCTGGATTCGTATTGCATTCGCCTTTGACACATGTTCTCCTGACGTACACGAACACCCATATTTTTTTACCGACAAGTTTTGGCAAGGGTCGATCGTACAGGTGTTCTCGAAAGGACCAGTCTAGGATGAGCTAGCATCGAGCGACCCAATCAGAAGTGGCCCCTCGACCCCTTCTCTCGACTAAACGGCAACTTAACACATGCATTTCAGCACTCATCTCGCCCTAGATACAATACTTCATTCCCCAAGTTAACTTGGTCGGCGTTGAAGCCACCTTGCTCTTGCGCAACAAATATTCCTCGAAACGACGCCTACTATACCAAATACGACTGAAACAAGTCGGAGGCTCGCTCGCCCTGATACGGACATATTACAAAAGCCGCCGTGCGTTGCACATCCGCCGTTCAAGCCAGCGACACCTCGACCTTTTAGCATCATATCCCCTATCGTCGGTTAAACCACAACCTGCTCGCTCGCCTTCTTACCACGCAACCCTATTACACAGTCGACCGATCGCCAGTCTATATAGAATCTGTATCTGACGCCAAATACGATTAAAAAACGCGCCGCGGAGCGTTTTCGCGGAAAAGTTGTCAATGCCCTCTTATGGCTTGCCAAGCTCCAATTCGAAAATGATGCCCCGGCACCATGCTGGTGCCTTTTCGAATGGCTACCCACGCGGCAACACATTTGACATCTCCCCACACAAGTAGGTAGCCTCTGTTTGAGCCAATGCTGCATACGGACTGAGTGCTCCGATGCCACAAATATAATTGATGGTTGTGCTGACGTTGCATTTACGCAAGGTTCCAACCACGAACTTTGACACCGGCCCAACGACGTCGCAACAAGCTTCTCGTCCGCCTTGCCATCGTCGCGGCAATCTTGTTCGTCTTCAGCATTTGGCTCTGGCCTTCTAGTCCTGTGGCTTCACTGGTTTCTTTCGGACTACTATCTGCTGGCGGTACACCTGAGCTCGAGACGGTTCGATACTACGATTTGTCCACCGTGCAAGGCACTGCTCGCGGCTGGGAACGTGAAGAACGTATTCTCTTGTGTGTACCACTTCGTGATGCTGAAGCGCACTTGGGAATGTTCTTTTCCCACATGCGCAACTTGACCTACCCGCACCATCTGATCGATCTCGCTTTCCTCGTCTCCGACTCAAAGGACAACACGCTCAAAGTACTCTCGGACAATTTGGAGGCTATACAAGCAGACGAGGATCCCAAGCAACCCTACGGTGAAATTTCGATTATTGAGAAAGACTTCGGACAGAAGGTTAACCAAGATGTCGAAAGCCGTCACGGATTCGCTGCTCAGGCTAGTCGACGAAAGCTGATGGCGCAGGCTCGCAATTGGCTTTTAAGCGCAGCTTTGCGACCGTATCATTCATGGGTTTACTGGCGCGACGTCGATGTGGAAACGGCCCCGTTTACTATCTTGGAGGATCTTATGCGCCATAACAAGGATGTGATCGTTCCCAGTAGGTTCCCGATCAAACAGCTCAAGGTATTTTACGAGCTGCTAACAAGAACTAGATGTGTGGCGACCGTTGCCTGACTGGCTGGGCGGTGAGCAGCCCTATGACTTGAATTCATGGCAGGAATCTGAAACAGCCCTGGCTCTCGCCGACACTCTTGATGAAGACGCCGTTATTGTGGAAGGCTATGCTGAGTATGCCACCTGGCGACCTCACCTGGCGTACCTCCGTGATCCTTTTGGCGACCCTGATATGGAAATGGAGATTGATGGTGTTGGAGGCGTCAGTATCTTGGCAAAAGCCAAGGTCTTCCGATCGGGTGTACACTTTCCTGCCTTTAGCTTCGAGAAGCATGCTGAGACAGAAGGCTTCGGTAAAGTAAGGCAGTTTTCCACTTGATCCTTTACACTGGTCCTTATTGACTTTACTTGAATAGATGTCCAAGAGAATGGGGTACTCGGTCATTGGTCTGCCGCACTACACCATCTGGCACCTGTATGAACCTAGTGTGGATGATATCCGCCATATGGAGGTTCGTGCCCCGTCTTTATTTCCTGCATTGTCAAAGTTTTGTTTACTGACTTGAAACGTAGGAAATGGAGCGAGAGCGACTTGCTCGCGAAAAGCAAGAAGAAGAAAAGAAGAAGAATCAGCAAAAGATCAAGGAAGAGTACAGTGATACCAGAAACGAGTGGGAAAAGGACAAGCAAGAGATGCAAGACTTGGCGGCTCAGCAGAAGGCTGTCAGGGACTCACCCAAATCTCCCAGCCGGGACGGTTTGGCCCAACCCCATAAGGATCAACCTGGCTCTGATGGCCTAGCTAAAGCGGGTTCCGACAACGCAGCTCAAGCTAAGGAGGGCGATGCAGCAAAGCAAGAAGGTAAACCGGCTAAGGGGAATGAAGAGGCTGCTCAGAAGCCACAGGCTGGGCAACAAAATGCCGGCAATGCGGCTGCCTGAGCGGTTAGCGGTTATCGACTGCCAGTGGCGTCGTATCTTGAGTTGTATGTGTGCCCACTGTACCATATACTGGATGATTTTGAACTCGTTGGCCGTGGGAACTACCAATAATTGGAGGTGTGAGCCAACGGTAGCCACTCAATGGCAGTGTAGTTGGCGTTTGGTTGGGAAAGGGATACTGGTTATCGACGTTAAGAAAGAAGCAATGCATTCATATTTTTTTTTACATTGACTATAGATATGAAGAATTGTTTAAAAAACCGCAGTATTTTGCAAACACAGATCGCAAAATTCTACTACCCCTTTTCTTGTATCCGTAATTATGTATTCCCTCCCTGAGTCCCTTATCTCGATAAGACCTTATAAGTCGAACCTTGAACTTATGGGCGCATTCTAGTCTGATATTGCTATAGAGGCTTACTTCCAAAAAGTTTCTGTTAGTCCGAAGCACTTGAAGACACTTTTGAATAGACGGGGTTTGAATTATTTGCAATTTGATTCTTGTTGATGCGTGCACTCGGTCGTGGACGGATGATGGCAGGTAGCCAATCAGCGCAAGCCCTGCATGACACCTTGACGAAGGACAGAGCGTAGCTTCCACGGCGTTGTACCTTACCTTAGCTAGCCGTGCGCTACGTAGCTGTTTCGTCTTCCATCTTCCAACCTCACAACTCTCACAGGCTGAACCCGACCACCCGCCCACGGTTCTTGATTTCTTTCTATAGGAGGCGCGGTCTTGTCTTTTGGGGAATCGTTTTCCTCTTCTCAATTCCCACGAAAACGCTGCCAGAGAGAGTATTGACTGTTGTACGACCTTTTCGAAACATCCCCCAAGCCCCTACGAGCCTCCAGGTCGCAGATCAACAAACGATTTTCGAGAGAATAATATCATGAGTCGCGATGAACACCAGCATTTGACAATGGAGAGTCCTAGGGTATCTGGAGTTTCAAATTTCGAGAATCGCACGCTCCCCGCGCGAATGCTGTACCGAAGCCGGCCTGTCTCTGTCGCAGTTGACCCTGTGTCGCTGGTTATATCGGAATGCATTTCTATAACCGCCGCTATCCAGAAGCATGCGCGCTCTCCCCACTCATCCGTATCAGCTATCCTCGGTGGAAGCCCCAACCCAGTGCAACTTGGGCCTCCCAGCCCTTCACCACGTGGGCGAAGCAAAAGCCCCGCGGCGAGCATCAGCGGCGACGGTTCTCATGACGGCCTTACCAATCGTTGGGGATTGCGTGGGCAGAGGGGCAAGAGCATGCAGGATAACCCAATGATTGCTGGCTTTGGGAAATTAAGACATGAGCTTGCTGGTGTTAGAGGTACCGTGGGCCTATTGGATTTCGATTCGCAATTACTTCATCAGTTGCGGTAGCTGACCCCTTTACTTCTAGATATCCGGTCATTCGATGCGCCTGCGATCCTGGCGCCATTTCTTCATGTTATTCAGACCAAGGGCACCGCCGCTCCCATTACAATTCTTGCTCTGGGCGCATTGAGGAAGTTTCTGGCATACGGCTTTATCTGCCCCGAGTCACCACGGTTTGCATTGTCTATGCATTCTCTCTCAGCTGCCGTCACACACTGCCAATTTGACATTAGCGACTCGGGACAAGTTGAAGTTGTTCTTCTCATGATCCTTAATCTCATGGAAGACATGATGTCTGGGCCTGGTGGTGACATCCTCAGCGACGAAAGCGTTTGCGACATGATGGGCCGCGGCCTCGCTATCTGCTCACAGCCGCGGTTCTCTCCCGTCTTGCGCCGAACTGCTGAAGCTTCTATGGTTAGAATGTGTCAGATCATATTTGAGGACGTCAAACACATCGAGGTCGAGGCTGGCGATGACGCTGATGCCCTCGATCAGCAAGTGGATGATGAATTAGCAAGCGTCAGGATGGAAGATCCTACCCCCGAAACGGGAGGGCTATCTGCCGAACCTGCAAGCCTAGAAGCCCCTGAAGCAGCCACTCCAGATCCTGAACGCAGCAGTAGGGACACTGCAGCCACATCAGAAACGGCACAAGTTACTACAAGCGACCCAACAGAGGAGACTGAGTCTGTTGACCTCAGACCCTACTCTCTGCCTTCTGTTCGCGAATTGTTTCGGGTACTGGTGAATTTCTTGGATCCTCAAGACCGACAGCACACCGACACTATGAGAGTCATGGCGCTGCGAATTATCCATGTTGCTCTTGAGGTTGCTGGGCCCTTTATCTCCCGCCATCCGGCCCTAGCGGGTATTGCTGAGGATCGCTTGTGTTGTTATCTATTCCAGCTGGTAAGGTCAGACAACATGGCTATCCTTGAAGAATCTCTCGTTGTTGCGGGCACATTACTGGCGACCTGCCGTGGGGTGCTCAAACTTCAGCAGGAATTGTACTTGTCTTACCTGGTCGCTTGTCTACACCCCAAGGTTGAGATTCCTCGTGAGCCAGGGATTGATCCGTCTCTCTATGCTGGCATTCCACAAACACCCAAATTGGTAAAACCGTCGCAATCATCGCAGCCCAGTAGTGGAAGATCGACTCCAGTACCTGTCAAAGATCGTCAAAAACTCGGCCTTGAGGGTGGCGCCCGTAAGCCTGATGCTCGTCAAGCCATGGTAGAAAGTGTAGGGGTTTTATCGAGGATGCCTACGTTCATGGTGGAACTATTCATCAACTACGATTGTGATGTCGATCGGGCTGATCTCTGCGAAGATATGATTGGCCTCTTATCACGAAATGCGCTCCCCGACTCTGCTACTTGGAGTACAACGAGTGTACCACCACTTTGTCTTGACGCGCTGCTCCGATATATTCAGTTCATTGCCGAGCGGCTTGAAGAGGACGCAGCTTTCGAGGGGTTCCCTGATCCCGCAACCTTGAGAGAACAAAGGCGAAGGAAGAAAATCATCATCAAGGGAGCAAGCAAGTTCAACGAGAAGCCCAAGGCTGGTCTGGGATATCTAGAAGCCCAGGGCATCATTAAAGATGCGACAGACCCTGTGGCTGTTGCTCGGTTTCTAAAAGGGACCTCCCGTGTCAACAAGAAGGTACTTGGCGACTTCCTCTCTAAGAGAGGCAACGAAGAAACCCTTGGAGCTTTCTTAGACCTATTTGACTTTTCTGGCAAGCGAGTCGATGAGGCGTTGAGACAGATGCTGGAATCGTTCCGATTGCCTGGGGAGGCACCCTTGATTGCTACGATTGTAGAAGCTTTCTCTGACAAATACTGCTCTCACGATACCACAGGCGAAGTTGCAGACAAGGACGCGGTTTACATCTTGACGTATGCAATCATTCTACTAAACACTGATCAGCACAACCCAAACTTGGACGCCAAGAAGCGCATGTCGCTGGAGGATTTCGCCAAAAACCTTAGAGGAACGAACAACGGCCAGAACTTCGCACCAGAATACTTGCAGACCATCTATCAGTCAATCAAATCGAACGAAATCATTCTTCCCGACGAACATGACAACAAGCATGCCTTCGATTATGCTTGGAGAGAACTACTTCTCAAGACCGAGTCTGCTGGTAATCTTGTCGTTTGCAACACGAACATTTATGATGCCGATATGTTTGCAACGACGTGGAAGCCTATTGTTTCTACGTTGTCATATGTCTTCATGTCTGCCACCGATGATGCCGTGTTCGCAAGAATTGTTACTGGCTTCGACGAATGTGCACGAATTGCCACGAAGTATCAGAATTCAGAGGCTCTCGACCAAATTGTATACTGCCTGAGCCACATGTCAACCTTGGCAACGGACTCGCAGTTTAACACTTCTCTTAACACCGAGGTTCAGGCTGGCGATGGTAGCGTTATGGTTAGCGAACTCGCCGTTAAACTTGGTAGAGATTTCAGGGCTCAGCTTGCGACTCTTGTGCTCTTCCGCGTCGTCACTGGTAGTGAAGATCTCATCCATAGGAGTTGGAAATATGTAGGTGGCCCTTTTCTAACAATCGACATCTTGCTAACGAGCGTAGATCATTCGCATTTGGCTTAATCTCTTCACCAACTCGCTGATTTCATCCTTCTCGCCGAGCAGTTTGCCGACCTTATCACTGCCATCAATCCCTCTGCAAACGCCATCGCAAGTCATTGACCGAGTGGCGCGAAATGCAGATACCGGTTTCTTTTCGGCGTTCACATCATACATATCGAGCTATGCTGCAGATGACCCCCCCGAGCCATCGGACGAGGAACTCGAGAGCACACTCTGCACCATTGATTGTATAAAGTCATGTAAGATGGGAACAGTGTTTGAGAATATTGCGTAAGTCTCATTTCATAGCCTGTCATGCTTGAGAAGCTAACAACCCGCAAGACACCTCAATCCATCCGTAGCCAAGGAAGTCGTCGAAACACTTGTCGATCAGCTTCCTGAAGATTCCAACACGACCGTGATTAGCGTTAAGCATGAGAGCATGCCTGCGTCTCCCACAAACGGCCACGTTCGACCACCTGGACGTCTGGAGTATGACCCGAGTGTGGTATATATCCTGGAGTTTTGTACACTCTTAGCATCACGGGATGCCGAGTCAATCGAGAGCATGGGTAAAATAGTCTTCGATACGCTCCAGGGCGTTCTTCGTGACCCAGCTCAACACCATGCTATTACTGTTTCACGGGCGTCTTTCTACGCTTTGAAGCTCCTCAACATCAGCTACGTAAGTCCTTCCTCGCATACGATACGACCTCTTGCTGATCTGGTCAAGGACCACGACTTTGTCAACGTCCCTTTTCTACTTCACACAATTTCAACCTTGCCACAGGAAGCGCTGGGTAAGAACTCAGATCTTGTGCTGCATGGCCTGGCACTTTGTATCGAAGAATCTGGCCCTTTGAGGCGCGAGATGATGACGTCTCCTGATTTCTGGGCCATCCTCCGCGCCTTATCCCAGCGTTCCGAAGCAGCAGCACTGGTTTTTGAGATCTTGGAGAAGGGCACTGCCGGAAACCCACCAGCCATCATGGCTGATAACTATGAGGCAGCCATCTCACTCCTGAATGACTTTGCTTCTGCTGCCAGTCCTCGGCATGCTGCCATGCAGACCCGAAGCCCTCGACCTCAGAGGTCATCTCAACCCAAGCAGGATAAGCAACGGTAAGTAGCCGCAATGGCATGAACTGTTGACACTTGGCTTACTTGGTTTCACAGGAACGCGGAGGCCGTAAGCAGGGGATCAAAGGCAGTCAACATGCTGTACAACATGACGGATCGAATCCCACACCTCATGCAGCAGTCCCAACTCGAGAGCAGCGAAGGTTCGTCATTCTTGTTTGTAATAACTGAATTTATTCTAACTGGTTTTCAGCTTGGTCGGCGTACTGGTTACCTATCTTCCAGGCCTTGACAACACAATGCGCAAACCCTTGTAGAGAAGTGCGGCAACTCGCTTTTTCCGCCCTCCAGCGATCACTCTTATCACCAGAGTTGACCTGCAGTGACCCCAAGGAGTGGACTGCCATTTTTGGCAAAGTTCTTTTCCCGTTGATCATTCAACTCTTAAAGCCCGAGGTATTTCTATCGGACCGAGATGGAATGAGCGAGATGAGGGTGCAGTCCGCCTCGCTTCTGTGCAAGGTATTCCTTCAATACATGGTATTACTTTCTGAATGGGATGGAATGCTGGACCTCTGGATCAAGATCATCGATATCATGGATCGCCTCATGAACAGTGGTCAAGGTGATAGTCTGGTGAGTCGATCACAACACATTATTTGATGAGCTCGGTACTGACAAACCATAGGAGGAGGCGGTTCGTGAGAATCTCAAGAATGTACTATTGTTCATGGCGAGCAGTGGATATCTTGTTTCGCCGCATAAGGATCCTACAAAGGAGCAGCTCTGGTCGGAGACATGGAAACGCATCGACCGATTTCTGCCTGAGCTTCGCGGTGAACTTGCACTGGATGAACCGCCAGTTGAGGATAAGGCAGATGATCAAACTGACAACGCGTCAGCGAGACCACAGGAACAGGATGAAACGGTCGAGGAGAAGATGGCTCAAAGTACAGGGGATCAAGAAGAAGGAGAGGCAAGTACGAATTCAAAGGTTAGCGACGAGTAAGGCTCGCCGTCGATCAAAAGGATGAGGAAAGAAGTGGTCAACTATGATGACCATGTGTGATACTCGTCTGCACTCAGATGTCAAGTATTGTGAAAATAGATGTTTACTTGGCAGAGAAACTTTGTACAAAAACTCATAATAGAATGCCACTATCGGTTACTGGAAGAAAACTATCCCTGGATTGTCTTGTATGTTGATAGGATTGAAAGTCGGTGGTGACTTGTCAGGTAGCTAGCTACATATACCCAGGTACCTACCTAGCTCATGTGCGAGCTGCTGCCCGCATGTGACCAGCGCCTAAACGACGTCATCTGAGATGTGGGGGGATACGTATCATAGTAGCACAATGACCCGCGATCAGGGACCATCGATTCGGCAACTTCCAAATTTCACTGATACCCATAATATGCCAATCTGCCTGGCTCCCTGACCTGAATGAAATTTGGAGCTGGACACATGCTCATATAGCAATAACATTTATCTTCTTTTGATCGTGGAACGGATTCGATCCTTTTATATGCACAAAGACCTTCCCGAGCAGCTGCCCAATCCAGCCTTGGCTGTGGGACATGCCACGCACTCGTCAGAATGTCTGAGTATGGTGTCCCGGATTCGCTCAGCTCAGGACCCGAGATAATAGATGCCTTGCCAGCCGCCAACGAAGCGAATGGCGACGCGCCCGTCTTTCCTCTACTGCGGAACAATGGCGCTGGAAGTCCCTTGTCCTCTGAGGCCGCTGGCGGTCCCACCGCGGGAGAGGATGATAACGATGACGAGCCTGCGGTGGCGAAGCCTTTCGTGCGAACGACGAGTCCTGACCCATCCGCTCGAGCATTCACGGATACTTTCGATGAACGTGCTCCCGATCGGTTGATATACAAGATGCACAAGTTCAGTCTGTACGAGACGGCAAGTCGATATTACATTGTCGGTGTGGATGTTAGCGAAAAGCGATACAGGATCCTCAAGATCGACCGAACTACCGAAGGTGCTGAGCTTAATGTGACGGACGACAAGATTGTTTACAGTCTAAAGGAGATGATTCAACTATTGGATACCATCGACGATGGTAACAGAGGCACCGGCGGTATCAAGCTTCGCTGCACCACATGGGGCTTGCTGGGCTTCATCAAGTTCACTGGCCCCTATTATATGCTCCTCATCACCAAGAAAAGCACCGTTGCTATGGTTGGAGGTCACTATATATATCAGATCGAAGGTACCGAGCTTGTTCCCCTCACACCGGCCAAGTTCAAGCCAGATACCCGCAATACAGAGGAACAACGATTTCTCGGTATATTGAACAATCTCGACTTGACTCGATCCTTCTACTACAGCTACTCCTACGATGTTACGCGTACACTGCAGCACAACATTATTCGGGAGCGTGATGCCCTTGCCAAAGGCATGCTGCCACCAGATGACGAGAACTTCAACTCGATGTTCGTATGGAACGATTACTTGCTACAACCTGCCGTCTCTGCTTTAAGAGATCCATATGAATGGTGTCGGCCAATTATCCATGGGTACATTGATCAAGCGGGTAAGTGTTGCCCCAAGACTCCCCTTGTATGCGTAAAGAATCGTCTCTCATCTCAAGCAGCCCTCTCCATCTATGGGCGCACCGCGCACATCACTGTCATCGCAAGGCGCTCACGCTACTTTGCCGGTGCCCGGTTCTTGAAGCGAGGAGCCAATGATCTCGTGGGTGGCTCACATTATCTTGTCAACGTGGCTCTGGTCTGCAAGTGCGCATGCTGATATTTCCCAGGGCTATGTTGCCAACGACGTCGAGACAGAACAGATAGTGGCTGAATCCCTCACAACATCTTTTCACGCACCTGGCCCACAACTCTACTGTAGCCCGCAGTACACTTCCTATGTTCAACATAGGGGAAGTATCCCACTGTACTGGACGCAGGATAGCACCGGTGTTACACCTAAGCCACCAATTGAGCTGAATCTGGTCGATCCTTTCTACGGTGCAGCGGCCCTGCATTTCGATAATCTCTTCGAGCGTTATGGGGCCCCAATCTATGTTGTCAATCTGATCAAAGCAAAAGAACGGACGCCGCGCGAATCCAAGCTATTGGACGAGTATACGCATGCCATCAACTACCTCAACCAGTTCCTGCCTGAGGAGAAGAAAATTATCCACAAAGCCTGGGACATGAGCCGTGCGTCCAAGGTGCGTGGTGGAGATGTGATTGGGAACCTCGAGCTCATTGCAGAGTCGGTACTCCAAACCACAGGCTTCTTTCAAAACGGAGACGGCTTGACGAGCCCCATGACAGCACAGAATGGAGTGGCTAGGACAAATTGTATCGATTGCTTAGACCGTACCAACGCGGCGCAGTTTGTCATCGGCAAAAGAGCGCTAGGTCATCAGCTGCATGCACTTGGTATTCTGGAAGATACGTCTGTTGATTACGATACAGATGCTGTTAACCTGTTCACTCACATGTGGCATGACCACGGCGACACAATCGCAGTCCAATACGGCGGTTCGCAGTTGGTCAATACTATGGAGACATATCGCAAGATCAACCAGTGGACCAGCCATTCGAGAGACATGATTGAGAGCTTCAAGCGGTACTACAACAACTCTTTCTTGGACAGTCAGCGCCAGGAAGCTTACAACTTGTTCCTCGGCAACTACATCTTCTCTCAAGGTCAACCCATGCTCTGGGACTTGGCCACCGATTATTACCTCCATCACGCCAATCCAAGAAATTGGTCTGATAGACTAAAGCATGACTACATCGACTGGTACGCTCCAGTCCACTTGCAAGAAAGAACTCTTCCACCATACGTACTTGGACGAGATGTTGCCCGAACTCATCCCGTCGAATTTTTTGATGATTATTGGCTTGAGTATTATCGACCATCAACCCTTTCATCCTTTCCAAAGATGTTTGCCTATAAGATGAACTCGACTATCAAATACATTCCCCTCAAGTCCACACAGGATGGCCGTTACGACCTCAGCCCTTTCCGAGTCCGAACAGACACAGAAGTCGATCATGGTGATAAAAAGAAGTCCAAAAAGGAGAGTTCGACGCAGATAGATGTACCATCCTCGACACGAGATGCAACAATAGTGCCAAATGGGGCATCGGACACGGCTTCAAGCCGGTCACCAGCAAAAGGCATCTCGCTCCAACGCTGGCTCCAACCCTCACAGGACAGAAGTGCTCTTGGCAACTCTTTACGAATTGACACTAACCAGCCTCCACAAACATCTGAACTGAGCCCCAAGGCAAAACCAACCGCTCTAGAGAAGTCGAAGGCTGCACAGTGGACCTTCACCAAAGCAGTCCACGACTCCCTAAATCCGTCCGTTACCGAGCAAGAGTCTGAAGACTATGAGCGATACATCAAACACCCCCAGAATCTCCCTCTTGTTATTTCCAGCGATACCCCTGTTGATGTCGATGCTTCCGAGTATCAGGAGTATGTCAGCGGTGGCTGGCAAGATGAAGGTCTAATGTTTAAAGGGACTGAAGAGGAGATTGACGTCTATGGCGAATTATTGAAGGTTGGAGAGAATCCTCTGACAGTTACTGAGGAAGATGGTCCTAAAAAGCGATATAAAGCCTATAGGAAATGGCTACGCGGGAAATCCTTTTTCAAGCAGCAGCCTTTGGACTAAGCTCTGGTGACCGGGCAAGTCCGTCTAAGCCGAAGTTGCAGGAAAGAGCTTCAACAATGTCGGCTCTTGCTCCAGGGCTTCACTGAGCTTTGCGGGGCGTTTAGAGCCATCATGAGCCCAGAGGGTTTGCAGAATCTTGGCTGTATGAATGAGTGCCTGGGATAATGTTTGAGCATCATCTCCGCGGAGATGAGATCCACTGCTCTCGATCTCCGCAGAGACATTTAGCCAACATAATGACAGGACCCGGACAATATGTTCGACGTGCTCAGCTTCTCTGATTCGAGGCCAGCCGTTTGTGACGACGGCGTCGAGTGCTTGCGTCGCAGCTATGAGAGTCGGAGGATATGAGGTTGCGAATGGGTCAATCATGATCGACGAGGTCGTCGAGAGAAGAGGCTGGCACAAGTCAACACGAGTCTGTAGCATTTTTATGAAGTAGAAGCGTACCGCGAGATGCTTAATTGAATAGATACCCAGACAGTTTACTATAGCTGCTGTCTTTTGCATCAGAACCTCAACTATACGAGTGTGTTGCGAGGCATGGAAATGGCCAGCAAAGACCCCATCCCTGAGAATTTTATCCAGTAGCCGGCGGCGTTCAAGACTGTTAGGTTTCCCAGAGAGCTCGGCCAGATTGAGGAGTACATCATACGCTGGGATGAGAATGGTTGTAGATTGGGCCTCGGGTGTAACACTGGGAAGATAGAGAAGCAGGGGAAATGTAGCATCTGCGAAAACACGCCCTATCCCCGTGCTCTGTAGCACTTGAGCTGGGCACTTGCTCACAAATACAGTCAAGATTCTGAGGCCTCTCGCCTTCACCTCGACTGACTCGTTTTCTATGAGTGCCAAGAGAACTGGCATGAAAAGGGGCCAATGCTCTCGAATGAGCGATGCCTATAGGCGAGTATTAGTGCGACTGGATTAATATAAAGATATGAACTCACAGTAGACATGTCCACCACCCACTGAATTGTAGCCTCTGCCCAGGGAGCTTGACTTGTCCACGCTGGGATGTCTAAAATGGGTCGAGATCGATCATCCACCCTGTCGTACTGTAAAGGCCGCCCTGAACCTGTAATTTTTGACGACGATTTGGCAAATAGTGGCTTTAGAGATTTCTGAAGAACGAATACGGTGATAAAATCTGTTAACTTGGGACCTCTGAGTTGTTCGAGGAGTAGCTTCGACGCTACGGTCATAGATGTTGTGGTTGTCCATGGATCTTGGGGGGATGTAATGCAGGTAAGCTTCAAGAGAATGTCGTCGTTTAAAACGATGGAGTGCCTTGAAGAGAGGACACTAAGGCAGGCGACGCCGGATTCCACAAGTAGTCGAGAGGCTTGTTTATCTTGTCAGTCGAGGAACAAAAGGCCTCGGCTGAGCGCCTGACCATGAAGACGTACCTCCATCCGCTTCCAATATTATCGCCTTGTCATTGACGGCTCTGCCTAATTCCTCAGCCTGTGAACCATCTAGATCATTTGGTCTTTTAGAAGAGAGATAGGTAGCTGATAGAAGGGTATTTTGGCAAAGGTCCTGGATTGCGGCATTGTTAGTTTGTCCATTCAACAATTCAAGTAGATGAATGGATAGTGTTGTCTCGAGGCGCGCACCGTGACTCCAGTGCATGACTTTAGAATAGACGTTACATCCTCTAAGCTTTGACCAAGATAGTGACCTGATTGATCTAAACAACATCCGATACAGTCAGTTTGAGGCTTCTGGGACCACAGTCAAGGACCTACCCGAGAGCTCACGAAGTCGCTCGATATTTGAGGGCCCAAGCAGGCCGTCCAATACGTGAGACGCCAATTCGAAGGCATTTTCCGTCATGGTTGATCAATTGAAAAGGCTGAATGGAAATCGGTCAAATGTTTGATGCTGATGCTTGGATTTGTTAGCGACGACCAGATGGACGGGGTTTTGCTCAACACACAGTGCAAATAATTGACTCGATTTACTGTATCAAATAACAAGAACAATGGATCCATAACAATTATCAAAGCCTTTACACCATTAGCTCACAGCTTCAGTACGAATTTTGAATTTGTGTAGGTTTATTCTAGTTTTGGCATACACTCTGTCCAACAACTTCAAGCCCTCAAGGGGCAAGTCAATGGTGACGGTGGCATGTCTGACCAGACCAACGAGTTTATCAGTCTCCCTTCAGCATCATGGCAGTTGAAGCAGTCTGGCCAAAACATGGTATTTGTACTTCACTTGTGCTGGATTGTATCTTTGCGATTCATATCCTGTTTCCAAACTCATGGTATCCCGAGCTCCTCCTTTCGTTTCTGCACTTCTTTGACAGCACCTGCTGGGTCTGTTTCGCCAGGATTACGAAGCTGCCACGCAACACACACTTCGAGAGCTTGCCCAGTCCACCTTCCGGGTTTGGTACCCAATGCTTGAGCTAGCTGTCGGCCGTCGAGGAGTCGTTTAAGTGATGGGGCCTCATAGACATCTAGCTCGGCCAGATGGTCAAGGAAAGTGTTCCAGCCTGCCAGGAAGTCTTTTTGCTCTGCTAATCCATTAGCCTTTCTGACACTCAAGGAAACGTGTCAACGTGGAGACCATGCTCACCCTGTGACGCGTCGTGGCGCCATTCCGAAAGGGTCTCAAGGGCCTCGACTAACAAGGCATTCAAGACTTGCAGTCTCCAAGTATCAGCTGGCGAGTCCCATCTCCGGATGGCCATGCCGAAGCGGTCTCGCTCCTGAATGTATGACTCCCTGTTACAGACAGAATTCTTCAATTTTATAATATCCTTACGGTGGCGATGTGAGGTGGCAATCATGTCCGACAATCTGTTTGGGGCTTTGAACCCTTCTCGAGAGGCAACTGCCACAAGCGGGGGAGTCTTTGGCTTCTTGCAAGAGTTGGGAGGTTCTTCCACCACCATCCATGGAGAGAGAGCGGCGAGGTTCCAGGCGAAGTAGGGGGCGTCTGTGGATTGAATAAGCCGGCCGGCAATAGACGTCGAGCTTTGGTCTGCTAATAGCTGATCCAGACAGGTATATGCAACACTCCATCGAGAAATATCTGGAACCGGGAAATTCTCCCGAGTTGGATCAGTGAAGATGGCGTGAAAGAGCTGGAGTTTATCGATGAGTTCAAGCGCGTCGTAGGGATGGGCTCCTATTCACACATTAGTATGTGCCATGCAATCGACATGGCGGCGCCGAACCTTTCAACATCTTCTCAAGTTCCACACCTACTCGCTCTCGGCTGATTTTGATACGCAGTGCCTCGAGGACCTTGGGGTCTGCCATGAACTTGCGTGTGTCGGCGTCGATTGTAAACTGAAGTCGGCTAGCGAAGCGAACAAGGCGCAAAATCCTCAGAGGATCATCCATGAAGGTCTGAAAGGGTTCCAATGGTGTTCTGATAATCTTGGCCTTCATATCTGCAAGCCCTCCCGTAAAGTCTTCGACATGATCATCGTGTAGATTGTAAAACAGTGCGTTCACTGTTGCATCGCGACGGCGAGCATCCTCCTCGGCTGTACCAAACTCCATCTGGGGGTTGCGGCTGTCCTCGGTGTATGTTTCTCTTCGTAGATTGACAAAATCCAGATCCATACCAAATATTTTAACCATGGCCGTTTCAAGGTACTTGGACTTTTCCGGGTTCCGGGCAATATTGTGTAAGCTACCAATATCCGCAGGACCGATATTGTGCTTAGCCATGGCCTCTGGCTGTTGGCAGTAATCACACATGGCTTGAGCGAACGAAACCCCAGTCATGGAATTGATGGCAACATCAATATCATGGCTTTGAACGTCGAGCAGTTTGTCCCGGACCCAACCACCAGCCCAACGAAGGACGACAGGCTCAGAAGCGTGACCAGCGCTGTCTATAGCCTTGGCGACATCAAGAAGTAGCCTTCGAAGCTGCTGCTCCTTGGGCGTGAGCTGAATAGTAGTGGCTACCATGGTCGATTTTGGGATCCGGGTTGGGGGTTGATGAGCGTAGAGAGATGCTGTAGCGGTTGAGAGCGCGGCTGAATTCTTGCAAGCCAGTGGACGTTGGCCTTTGAGAAACACGTCAAGATTCCTCTTCATAGCAGAACCTGGACGACCCATGCGGTTAATCATGAGCCAAGTCAGGGCAGACTAATCTTAGCAGGGCATGGGGGACGTGACGTCGCTTTGCGATGTCGAGGAATAAATTAGTAGGTAGGTATTGCTGTAAGTACCTACCAAGGTAGTAAAAATTGATCTGCTTGGGAGTTTTTAGTATAAGGGATATATGGGGGTTTTGAAAACTTTTGATAGTATGCCGGCTTGGAATGTTGAAAATGAGTGATATCCTTCACGGGTGCATACTCACAACTCTGAAGATGTGGTGATGGTCAATATGATGGTTTGTTGGTGTTGCTACCAAGCTCCAATATGGGCGTTCAGCCACACAATTTCTTGACTTGGGAGGGGATCGAAACTTGCACTGTGTACTGTGTGACTCAGCACCTAGCTAAGGCGAGAAATGCTTTCTGGGGTAGGTACTTAGGTACGTGCACTCGCTCGTTCAGTAACCTTACCCACCTTGCGGCTCCTGGGCCTGGCTACCTAGGTACCTGAGGGGGTAGGCATGTAGACATCAGACATCGGACACAAGTGTACAGTAAAGATGGGGGATTGTGTCCGAAGCCTGAATACCTTGACGGTCTGGATCCCACACGTTTGCATAGGCCAAGTCGATTAGATATGCCGATCTATTTACTAGCTCAACTATATATCGTTGACTGAAAAGGGTCCCAGCCTCTATGAGCAAGCTATAGCTTCGTAGATTTGCCAAGAAGGGCTGTAACAACTACTTATCTATCTATCTACCTAGTACCTACACAATTTTACATACCTTCCATCCTCTTGCTCATCAGTCTCCTCATGAGTAGCCAGTCATTGGACACTGACTGCTGCTATTCAATAGAACAAGCATCAATCACCCTAGCAAGCTCAGCATAGAGCGCGTAATGTTTTGTTCTCGCCCCTGCCATCACATAAACGTCTTCATGTCTCATCAGAGTTTGCCACTGTGGCTGCGTGGGTTCGTTGTTAGCTCTTTGCCAGTTGCTCCAAGCTGCCAAGCTACTGCGATATCTTTGCCGAGCTGAGCTGTTGACAATTTATGCCTACCCTTTGCTACATGGTCACCACCACGAATACAGATACCGGCAAGTCTTCACATCAGTAGCTAGCTCTGACGAATAGCCGTCAGCGGCAGTGAACGAGATGTGGTCACGGTACCTTTGGCTAGCTTGCCTTATTAGCCGTGTAGTGCTACGACAAACTACACCTTTTCCTCCCTCAGCCACCACCTTTGACGTTTCCTTCCAATCATGCCTCCCAATTGTCGTTGGAGGTTGGCTGATCACACACTCTTTTGTCATTGTCGTTGTGCTACATCTTGGATGGCGGCAACCTCCCTCACGGCTGTTCAACCATTCACCGAGATCCCTTTTGTTATCGTGACCATCACCGTGACGTCAATGGCCGTGGCGATCCAATGTCCACGCCGCGTTCACCTGCCTCCTTACGTAGTGTTGGCCGTATCTATACACAAATGGACCAAGCAACGATCCAATCTTGTCGCAAGCGTCAATCTGGGTAGCTACAGTAAGCTTTTCACAGCCTCCGCTGAGTAGAGAGGCATTCAAACTTTGCGGGGTAAACCGTTCATCGATCCTTCCCCGGGGAGCATATAAACACTCGCTATCAGGCGTCCTGACTCGGATTCTCGACATTTCCCTCCATCAACACCTAGTCTGTCTACCAAAACTACAGTGACTGGACATATCTACTGCTTTTCATCCTCAAAAACTGGCCTTATCAGAGCCCAACACATCCACTTCCAATACGTTTCAACAACTCGATAATGGAACAACCCATCAACACCAAGGAGGGCACTACGCAGCCCATGAACGATACACCCATCGTCGGCTCCCCTCCCCAGGATCGCAGAGCAAGTGATGCGCAGGATCGAAGAATGAGCGACGAATGGGGTGAGTGCAATACACCCATGTTATCTTGGCTATCTCAATTAACAAATCCTGCAGATGCATCCAAGGTCCCCCCCAGCCGTTTCCAAAAACGCAAGGGCTCCATCTATGCTACACCAGGATCCCGTGACGGTCATGTTGATAGAAATTACCAGGACAAGTACTGGTCCAAGATGTCCGAGAAAAATTGGGGAAGCAACAGTAAATAAATCAGCAGCAAGGGGGCCATCAGACGTTGCCGCCAACGGTTCAAATGTGTAAGATGAAGCGAAAGATTGGAAATAAGGGAATGTTCATTGTGCAAAGCAACCTGTACACGTAACCAAATGCAAACACCCCAAGCTTAGCTAGGGGTTCTTTCTATGTTCCCCATCACTCGTCAAGACCATCGATTTCGATGGCATCAGGATTCAAGGTAATGGTGGGCGTCGCCGGATTACCCCCCACAGGACCCGTGCTGGCAGTTACAAATCCTTGAGGTGCTCTTGATTGTCTGTCCAATGCCGCCATTGCATCGGCCACCTCTGCGTCATCCGCACCTCCAGGTCGACGTTGACTCCGAGCTAGGGCCTGAGAAGCAATGAAATTGACATCTGTGTTGTACTGCGCTTGCACGCTTCGCTTGATCCGCAACATCTCTTTGAACGTATCCTCATTGCCGTGCTGAACCTCGAATTGCTCCCACTTGGTCCAGAAGTCGGGGTTTGTACGAGGGTCACAGAACTGTGACGCATGGCCGTAGATGGCTCGAGCCCGGTCGATCTCGCCCAGCCTCTTCTCCATATCTGCAAACTTGAGGCACATGTCCTTAGCTTCAACATCAGGAAGAGCCGCAATTGCCCTCTCATAGATTGGCCTGGTTGACGTGAGGCCAAAGTTGGATGCAGATTTGGTGATGTAAAAGTTGAACATATCGGCTCGGTCTTCATCTGCGACTGCTCGGGTGGCCCGCTCATATATTCGCATTGCATGTCTCGCCAAGCCACGCTCTTCTTCCAAATTGCCGTACATTAGGTAGATAGTCTTTGCAAATTTTGGCGGGCAATCTTCCACAGCTTGCTCAAACAAATCGCGTAGTCGTTCGATCCCAATCTTTCGATCAACAGCCTTGGTAAGATACAAGTTCCAAAGCTCGAAAGCTACAGGATAGCTGAAAAGATCTAGGCCACGCTCATAGATTTTGAACGATTCTTCGTAGTATTTATGCTCCTCCAAAAGATTGGCGTAATTGACAACTGTTTGGGGTGTTGCAATCCGAAGTTCGAAGATCCGTTCGTATACCTTTTTGGTTTCGTCCAAAGTGGATACACTTTCAACAAGATCAACGTAGAAGCTCCAGAGTTTCCAGCTCTTATGAACCCTCTGTTGCGGCGACAATGTCTCATCGAAATAGTCGACAGTGGATCGCTTGGGTGCTTGAACTGCCTTGGCCATGATTCGTACGGCGTCGTCGAAATTCTCATTGCGTAGCTCCATCTCTGCCCATTCGATCCACATGTCGGCGAGCTCGGCGACTGACTTGAAAGGGACTTTGATAGCTTTCTCCATGATGACCCGAGCATTTCGCAAGTCACCACCACGTTCGTAAAATTTGGCATAGTTTGCCCAGAGAGAATGAAATGCACCCACGGCACGTTTAGGCTGAATGGCTGCAATTGCATCCGTGTATGTTTGTGCCACTTCCTTCTTGTTCTCCCCCCAAAGAGCGACCCTCTTTTCCCATTCTGGCACGCTGTTTGGATTCTGCCGTAACAGGACGTCATTGAGAAGGAACGGCCGCCTGTCCATGAGCTGTTCAAACCGCATCATTCTGATGTCCAGCTCAAAATCCGCGTTCTCATCCTCTATGCCCTTTTCGGCCCGCACAGACGCGACCTCCATGAGGGTACCAATGATAGACTCCTCAAATTCGGTATAAGCCTCGAAAATGAGAGTGAAATCCCGCACAGTCATGACTGTGGTGATGCCCTCCTCGAAAACATCACGCGCCCTTTCGAAACTGCCCCTCCGTATCCAATAAGTGGCTAAGCCGGACCAAAGCTTTCCCCTTTGATCGGCAAACCGAGCGATGCCACTACGAATAATACGATCGGCGTCAATTCCGGTCTCGTATCCAATTTCAATCTCAGCTGCATGTTCAACAAGCAAATCTACCATCTCACTCCAGAGTTCGTAATGGCCTTTTCCATGCTTGCTGTTGAACCGGGGGTTATTGAGAATATCAATAAACTTTAATGTAGCCTCAGTATAGAGTCCAGTTTGCGCAAGAAGTTCGATAAAATCCTCGGCATCCTCGGGATGCACTTGCATGTACCGGCGCCAGATTTTTACAGCAGTTTCTCCAGCAGCTGAGTTCGCAAACGGTCGGTACGCGGCCCAGATTCGATTATGTTGTGTTATCGGAAGAGCTCGGAGGGCTCGATCGAACGTTCGTCGTGTCAAGGTAATGAGCGGTTGTTTTGTCAAGAACTTGAGATACGTCTCCCATATCCGTGGCATCTTATTGAGTAGAATTAATGCCTTTTCGAAAAGGGCATTGACTTTACGATATTCGGCTGCGAATAGTGCTGGGTTTAGCCTGGCTACGTGTTTAACTCGAAATGAGAGGTACTGAGAAATGTTAGATCTAGAGCATGAGAAGAGAAGGGACAAAAAAAATCAGAAGACAAATAGCATACCAACTTCCATAACTTGTACGACCGAGGTAGCTGAGCGCAGGCTCGCTCCATCACATATGCTTGCTCAACGACAGTACTGTGACGATTCTTGAACTCGATGTATGCCAGCCATGGCTTGACGCTTCCGGGGTCACGCAGAACATCTTGCTCGTAGACGGAGTCTTCGTTGGACTAGTTTTCACCAATGTCAGTCAAGGCCATCGCATGTAACACGCGTCTTGTGTACTTACGACAAGATGCAGTTGCGGTTGCCTACGCGCCCTGTTCAGACTTGTAATGATGGGCGCCATGGCGGTGTTGTTGGCTGGTTATGGAAGGGAAAAAACAAAGAGCGTTTCGCAAGGACAGCGAATGAGTCGTCTCAAAGTGAACCGTACATGGTCGAAGCCAGCTGGCAGTTATTATCAAAAGACGTCTCCACAGTGATTATATAGAAGGGTAGGGTAGGCTCAAGGACAGAATAATGACGCTTTCTGAGTCCCTTCGGGGTCGTATGCGGCTCGCTTGGGCGGTCGGAGAGATAGTGTGCTGAGGCGATGCTCGTGAGGTTTGTACGCGAGTGGTTGTTTTTCAAAGGCCCGCGACAGAAGGCCCTGTAATTGTAACAAGCTCCACCATTGAGAAGTGGGGCTACATCGCATACAACAATATATTCTGCCCGCTTAACTCGATGCAAGTTGGACAGGGTGCTTACATAGTACTGCCCTGTGACGAACGGTAGACAGCTTGACGCAACTCCAAGCTCCTCCAACTTCAATCACCCCGATCATCACCTGTCATCATTCAAAATGTCTGGAGCAGCAGTAAGCGACACCCTTCTTATCCTTGGAAGAGTTATGAACACTGACTAGTATGACTAGGATCGCGAGGCTGTTTTCCCAACCCGGCAGTCGCTGGGTATCATGAAGGCGAAGCTCAAGGGAGCAGAGACAGGTCACAGCTTGTTGAAGAGGAAGAGCGAGGCTCTTACCAAGTATGCCACTATCCTATACCAATGCGCTGCTTTTACTGGAGTCGACTAACTATTTTTGGTGCAGGCGATTCCGAGGTTCATCTTCCGGCCCTCTAACTCGATAACATTATGGCATTCTAATATCTGATGGTACAGAGATTACGAGACGAATCGACGAAGCGAAACGAAAGATGGGACGAGTGATGCAGATCGCTGCTTTCTCCTTGGCAGAAGTTACCTACGCGGTGGGCGGCGATATTGGCTATCAAGTACAGGAATCCGCAAAGTCTGCTCGGTTTCGCGTTCGAACAAAACAAGACAATGTCTCCGGTGTTTTGCTTCCAGCATTTGAAAGTTATCTTACCGAAGGCAATAACGACTTTGGCTTGACGGGCCTGGGCAAGGGAGGTCAGCAGGTTCAGCGATGCAGGGAGACATACGCCCGCGCCGTGGAGGCACTTGTTGAGCTTGCTAGCCTGCAGACCGCGTTTGTGATTCTGGATGAGGTCATCAAAGTAGTGAACCGACGTGGTCAGTATCATGAATACTGTATTATGCCTAAATACTAACTAGCATTCGAGTGAACGCAATCGAGCACGTCATTATTCCAAGGACCGAAAACACCATTAAGTACATCAACTCTGAGTTAGATGAGCTTGACCGCGAAGAGTTTTATAGATTGAAGAAGGCATGCTTGAACAACCCACCACCCATCGAAACGTTTCTAACATCGGATAGGTTGCAAACAAGAAACAGCGCGACACTGCTGCCGCGGATGCTGAAATGAAAGCGAGACGTGAGGCACAAGCGGCAGAGCAAAGCGGTCAGAAATCCCAAAAGGATGACGCGCAACCTGCAGATGTTCTTGGTGCCGAGGATGAAGACGTTATTTTTTGATCTGCTATGCAGATTTACTCACCGTTAGCACCGGAACGGGAGTTCAATAGGAGCTTGATGAGTAGGGACTTTTGAAAGCGCCACGTCAGATGTGTCTTGAAGAATCGATAGCATATTTATTACTAGAACTGCAAGCTGTTCACTGTTCACTGTCGCTGGTACGTGACCTTAATCGGCCTGTCTCCCAAATTCAAACCAGCGGTATTCTCCTTTGCTGTAATAGCACCTTGCTCAGCTTCGTACTCCACAAAGGCAATACCGTGGCGGCCGGGTACCAGTCTGACTTCTCGGAAGCCATCGAAACGCCCAAAAACACTGGATAAGGCCTCAATATCGTATTCTTCAGGGATGTTCTGCACGAAGAGAATCTTGTTGGGAGGGAGGAACTCGTCGAGAACTCCACCAGATGCAGCCGCACTGGTTGACTTCAAGCCCGATGATTTAGCCGCCTTATTAGGTCTACTGTCTGTCGCGGCACCAGGTCCGCGTTTGTTGAGCTGTCGCTGTTCTTCCGCGGCTTCGAGCGCCTTGCGCTTATCTGGAGAAAACAAATTAGTAACATGACCGTGTCGCCGATAGAATGTGTTCTGTACCCTTCTCTGCCTGTCTGTGCCGCTTGTGATGCTCAAAGTCTTCTTTATTTTCGTTCAATTCAACCGTCTTGTCGCTTCTTGTACGCGCTAAAGCCAGTTTCATAGGTTTGTCGAAAAGTTCGAATCCGTCAATCTCCTCAATGGCATCGCGAGCGCTTTCCGGCTTGTCAAAAACGATAAAAGCTTGACCTTTGGCTCGTAGGTTCTTTTTCGCTACGATATCAACGACGTTACCGAATTCCGAGAAGATTGTTCTCAACGCGTCAGTCAAAGATTCAAGCTTGACGCGTTCTTCTAGATTCTGGACATAGACCCTATCAGATATTAGCAAGGAATCCATACGTAGCGCGTCGAGTGTGCAATGACACGCACGTGGAAATGGACGGTTCTGAAGCCATGTTGGATTTTGTCCAAAGCGTTAAGGGCGCGCTGAGAGTGTTGGATAATGAGATAAATAGGATTAATATTATTATATGATAGCTAATCGCTGGTAAATCTTCGGCAAAGAATAAGTAAAGACTTAGTATTATAGCCCCCGAAAATATCCTTTAGATATATTTTTACTACTATATATAGAAACTTAGAAATAATTAAAATTATAACTAAATATATAATTAATTATTTCTAATTAAGATTACTATTAAAATTATTATT
>JABFAK010000263.1:0-56014 GCA_013266265.1 Fusarium sp. NRRL 66182
GCGCTGAAGGTGGTGGGCTGAGCCTCGACCGCCTGGGGCTTCTCGACCTGGGGATAGTCGGGAGTCTGGGCGGGGCCACCGGCCGTGACGACGTGGGTAACGTAGTGGGTGATGACGACCTCGTGCTGCTTCTGGTTCTGGTTCTGGTTCTGCTGCCAGTGGCGCCAGCCTCGCCACTCACCCTGTTGAGGCATGGCAACGGCGCTGGTGGCCAGCATGGAAATGGCGAGAGCGGAGAAATGCATCTTGAGAGAGTTGTGTTGTGTTTTGTCTTGTTTGTAAAACGTCACCGGGACTGTAAAAAAGGCTCGTAAAAAGAAGGAATGAGTGAATGAGTGAAAGAATGTATGTTTGATCCTTCAAGGATGAGTGATGGTTGTGCAAAGGAATGACTGAGAAGACCGGATGAGTCTGGAGAAGAAGGATGGGAAGCTGAGGGATCACATCAGGGTTATATATTGTCGCTGTACGACTTGTACCACGACCACTGGTGTTAAAGTTCCGTCTACTTGATCCCGACTGTGACTGTGGTGCCATGTGAGATTCAATGCGTAAGCCTCCAACGTGGAATTGATTGAATGAGCGGAGTCCTTGTTTCAAAGGGAGGACGCCCCGATGGCTAGATCCAGGGGTAAGCTGGCTAGACCAGGGGCAACGCCTTGGCTCCCAGCAAAAACCGTTGATGGCCTCAGCCTCCCGAACCAATCACGGCCAGAATCTGCCACGTCTCCCTGGGTTCCCAGGGCAGGGATCACTCCCGAGTGTCCGGACGTTGCGAGGTCATGGTGTGCTGCGCGGGGACTGCCACACTGAAACCCCCTCACATAACTCCTGTAATATTAAACTAGGCCCAGATCTGGTCAGTGCGTTTCGTCTTGGACTCTTGATGCGGTTGTTCACCAGCAGAAAGACGAGATGACATGCCGGGGTGGGCTTGGACAAAGGCTAGAGATGAGCGGCGCCGTGTCTTGACGCCACTGCAAAGGGCGGGACGAAGAGCCATCGATGCAGGAACAGACAAAGGAGAACAAAGCGCCTCTTGACACGATGAACCTTGATTGCCGTATTCTTTTGCACAGACTGAAATCTCCAGCTTTGGTCAATAGCGGACGCCGCCAATATCGCTTAGAGCCATCCGTTCGTATCAACCCGGGAGCAAGGATCAGCTGTCCAGTGAACAAGGTTAAATCTTGGACTGAGATCACAATCGAAGTCGGTGGCGAAATTCTACACATGAGAAACCCTGCCAACGATCCCTTCTTTCTGGGGAGGGGGCAACGCGGCCGGCTGTTTTGTTAAAAAGTCTGCCAAGCTAGCTCTGCACAACTTGTTGACTCGTCTGCTCTGCTTCCTCTGTAACAGCACTACTGCAGGGACACGTACAGTTCTGATTGGTTAGAAGAAGCAAAAACTCCGCTGACCTTGGCTCCGAGCCGCTGTGAATGCCAGTGTAGACGATGAAGAATGTCATCGAATGTAGGCCAAGGAAAGGGGGAGGGAGGGGGGCAAGGAGAAAACAAACAACGGCGGCTGTTGGTTGATGAAAATCTCGCATTGAAACAGCCAGCGTGTTTTATGTCTTTGTGCAGTGGACAAAGAGAGAGATAGACAGACATGCAACGTACTGTAGCAGAGGAGCTGAGTATGGTATGTAGATGGGAGCAAGCTGGCGCTGGCGCTGGCCAAGACGAACAACGCCACGGCGCTTCTCGTCACCAGAACCCAATCACTTGCCTCTGTCTCGTTGCAGCGGTCGATCCGCCTCGAGTGCCGAATTAGCGGGGATCTCCCTCCCCCCCGACTCTGGTCTCAAGAGCTGGTCAAGGATTTCTTCTACCGATGGATGTTGACATTCTGCTGATCCTGAGTCCCCCCATGCACTCACTGCACGCCTCCAGTCGGTGCTAGATTTCATTCTGAAAGCCAGGGCATGGCCCAGCTTGGGCAGGGGCCCTTGCCAAGGGCTTATTTCCGAGACTTTGGTTGACTACGAGCTGTCTCGAATTGATATTGGGTCATTTTAGAACCTTGCTTTGGAAGCTCCTGATGAATTACCGGGAGACTGCTGAATAATCTGCAACATGCTCTTCTCCTCTGGTCTTGTTCCTTGTTCTTCCAAGCAGGCATCTTGAGTTTGTTCTGGAGTTTATTTGCATCTTTGTCTATATATCAAGACGAAATCACGATCAACTTCAAGCGCAACATGTGCTAGCAACGCCAAGATACCGAGAAACAATAAACACCTGAGCGTATGCTCATGCAGTGACGATCGATCTTGTTGCTTATTTCTCTGAAACGCCTCATTTATTGCCTTCTTGAACTGGTGCTAGGCTGACACTCTTACTTTGTGAAATTGATTGTGGTCAATGCCTCATCTCCCATGATCCTTGCATCAACTTCGGATCGTCTACACATGTAGCAATTGACCGATTAGATTTAGGAAAATAAGGCAGGACCTGTCGCACCATAAATCCCCTGCTTGTGTTGACCTCTCCCGTTGAAATGAGCTGCAGTCTTTGTCGAGAGGGAGACAGACTGTGCAGCTGCGCAACCTACCCTATCCCCAGGAGAGCCTCCAAAATAAACTGGATAGATAGATGGTGCTTGAATTATTTTCCCTTGTTATTGTTCGGTATCTCGATAGTTACTACTCCGTACAGTCAACATCGCTAGCGTCTTGTGTACTGCTCTGTTGAATTGTCCAAGAGTCATTATTTCCTACTTCCACTCGTGCATGTGAAGACGAGAAGCATGTTGGCCCCGGTATACTGGGTAATTCCATTATGAAAAATTACAATTCTTCACACCCATCATCACTCTCACCTGAGACTATTGGCTCGAGGTTCAATACGAAGTCGATACGCTCGGTTGATTACGAGCTCGCAACCTCATATCAAGTTACGAGGTGTAACTGTCACCCCGAGCGATGATCATATCTAGCTTAAACCTAGCCCTGTAGATAGTATAGAGTACGTAGTACAGGTTCTATCGTATTTGCTTGACTTGTTGTCGTGTCCCGCACAGCTTGATCGCTGATCCGAAGGCTGCTCTCTCCGTTACCGACACTCAAACGCAGCATAGACTAGTCCAAGCCAATGGGATAATGCAATAACAGATACGACATCTGTTACTGGCCTAGCACAGAAAGCTGCCATGTACATAGCCCCGAGAGGGGTTCGCCAAGTCTCTGTATGATGGACTGTTTTGCAAATCCCATGACCCATGTTCGTATTCATTCAAAACTAAGCCTTCTGCGTCATGATTGCGCCAAATCACCTGGTTAAAATTGGCTCTAATATCTCGTATCTATCCAATAGTGTCCAACGCTTCACGATGTGACTGCCAGACTGGCACAGCGAGTCTTGCATATGCACTGGAGGGCTATAACCTATCGAGACCAAGGAGCTCAGGTGATTGATATTAAAATGAATGAGGCGCTGAGGAGGAGAATCAATCAGCTGCTATCACCTGTGAAATCAAATGAAATCATCTCTCCTTGGGGCGTCAGGTCTTACCCGGCACCGTCGTGTTCTTTCTCATCACTAATTTAAACCAAGGTACTATCGATCAGCCACAAACACTTTTCTTCTGCGTGGTCATGGGCGCCCCCTGTCGGCTTCGGCCAGATCCAGATTGAGAATGAATCCCCAGGCGGTCGAGTCGCCCTTATCGCAGTCGACGACACTCCTTGTCCTCTCGGCGATAGACAGTCCTGCTGCCAGCCAAACTATTCGATCAACCATGTCAAGTATCGCTGATATGACCAAAAACATCTCGATCCGCCATCAAACTGCCAGGCTCTCATGTACTGTTGGCATTGGCAGTTCAGTCTGGGATCGACTGATCAGACTCCCACGTCCGGCTGGCCTACACCCCTTCAAGGAGGTCGGAGGATCCAAGCACGCTGCCGTGTCAACCCCTGGCGATCTCTTCTTTCATATCTGATCAGGGAGGAGAGATATGTTCTTTGCATTGGAAAGACAGCTCATGGACAGACTCAGGGACGCTGTTGGAGTAGAATATGAGACTGTTGGTTTCAGATACCTTGACACGCGCCATGTCCTCGGTTTCGTGGACGGAACCGCCAACCCTGTTGGTCCTGATATCTCAGATTTGGTATATATTTCATTGGTTACTCTAAAAAGCTATGGGTGATAGCAAAGATGCTCGAGCGCATGTTCGTTGGCAACCCGCCTGGGATGCACATCGAATTCTTGATTTTTCCAAACCAGGCACTGGTTCTACATTCCTTGTTCCTCCTCCAAGCTTGCTAGCAGGACTTGATGACGACTAAGTGATCTGAATGTGTAATTGGTATTGGTTGGTTGACTATCTGGGCAATCAAAAAGCTACAGGAATTTCAACAGCAAAAGACCCATGCCCAAGTCAACACCCTACTCAAGTTCTTACGATGCTATGAGAGCTTTGGCATTCTCTTCAGTGAACAATGGTGCTTCGAATAAGACGGATAGCTGAAGCTGCATGATTTCCTTGGAGTATGTCATAGTTGGAAAATCTGTCAACTGCCCTTGCTCGGAGCCTAGATCCATTTGACCAGTTCTCGCTCCTCGCCATCGCCATCAAACTACTTCGGCATTGTCGCCATATCCAATGGGAGCTCTGGTTCTATCACTTGGAAGATGAAACACGTACAGCGTTGAGCGGTATCCTAGATCTGGCCGTGTGTTTCGAACCAGTAGAGCTCTTGGTTCAACTTGGATCGGATACTATACTTGGAGGACATGGGAGCAACGTACGGAAGAGATAAATTGAGACAGATGTACAAGTTACCACCTGCAGGATTAACCTATCCAAGTTATTTCAAAGTTGACACGATCTATATACCACGAACGTTCCCAAGGACACACAAGATGTTGAATGAGAATGAGCGGGCGAGATCATGTCCTTGCCCACTAATGCCTCGAGCGTAGATGTTAGGAGCGAGGTATTCGGTGCCCACGCTATTCTGAGGCTGGGCATGTGATCTAGAGTTTGAGACGTAGTTCTGGCTTGATAATCACGAAATGTGATTTTGTGGCTAGAGAAAGGCATCTGAGATTTCTCAAGTCTCCCCCTAGCATCATAATCCAAACTCACACACCTGCCTGGACACTTACAGCCCCCAACCTTGTTATCAAAATCTCAGTCTCTCGCCCTTGGGCCACAACCCAACTAGACAATTGCCTCGTGGTTCAAGTGCGAGACATTTATAAGCCCCGTCTTGTTGAATTACTCGAGTCCTCTACAGTATGCAGATGCCACGTTTCCCAACACATGGACCCATATACGTCTGGAATACCTGGACTACTATGTTCTAAATAAAGATTATGTCACTTGTAGTGGGCCAAGTCTTTCCCTGACTGGGGGTTTCCATATATGGACGTCACATGGCTAGTAGGTAATTTTTGAAAAGTATTTAACGGGGTTTGCGTATACTATATACTATATACAATGCTCATATATCTATTTCCAAGTATATCCTATAACTGTTTCTTCTACCGCCCTTTAAGCACCGTTACCGTTGTAGGCAGCCAGGTTGGGGCTGCCGTTCAAGGAGCCAGTAATGCGGCCCGAGGTACCAAGAGCCTTGATGCGGTTGGTGACAGCAGCGGGAGTGGAAAGACCCTCGAGAACCTGGAGGTAGAGAGCAAGACCGGCAACGTGAGGAGCGGCCATGGAAGTACCGTCGATGGTGTTGGTGGCAGAGTTGGAGCCGATCCAAGCAGACTGAATACCAACACCAGGGGCGAGAACATCAACACCAGGACCTGTAAAGGAAGCATTAGTAAACTCTCGAGGTTAGTTTCCAGGAAGAGGATGACGAACCGTAGTTGGTGAAGGAGGCAGTGCGCCAGCGAGAGTCGATGGCTCCCACAGTCAGGGCGTTGGCAGCGTTGGCGGGAGAGGTGTCAGAGACGGGCTCAGGTCGGCCAAAGTCATCACCGTTGCCAGCAGCGACGACAGAGAGAACACCGGCGTTGTAGGCAGCGTTGATGGCAGTGGTCCAGGTCTGGGCAGCAGGGCCACCAAGAGACATGTTGATGACAGAGCGGCCCTGGCGGCCCTTGGAGGTGATGTCGTTGACAGCCCAGTTGAAACCAGCAAGGATGGTAGAGGTGGAACCCTCATTGCCAGCGAAAACCTTGACAGAGATGATGTTGGCCTAATAAGAATGAGAATCAGTATCAGAACTCCCAGAGACTAGCCGGTCGGATCTAACTCACGCGCTTCGCAACACCATAGGTAGAACCGGCGATAGTACCGGCGACGTGGGTTCCGTGACCAATGCTGTCGACGTGCTGGCCTCCAACAGCGTTGTGACCAAGCGTGGCGCGGCCACCGAACTGGCTGTGAGTAGCCAAAACACCACTGTCGACAACGTAGGCGTACGAGCCAGAGCCGGCAGTGGTATCGTAGATGTAGCCGCTGGAGCCAGGGGTGCGGTGAGAAATAGCAGCCAGACCCCAAGGGGCGCCAGACTGGGTGGTCAGAGCACGCCCAGAGAGCTTCTCGGGCTCAGCATCGAGGAGATACATGGTGTAGTCAGGCTCAACAAAGGCAACCTCGGGGCTGGCCTTGATCTCCTCGATAGTAGCCTCGTCGAACTCGCCAGAGTACGCGGACCAGCTGCTGATGTTGAAAGTCTTCTCAACACCGGTGGTGTCGCGCTTGGACAGGCTGCGGCGGTGGACATCACCAACCCAGTTCAAGTGAGCAGCAACCTTGTCGTCACTGGCGTCAGACTTGAGGGTGACGATGTACTTGTCGGCGATGGCAGTCTCCTGTCGCTTGTTGACAGTTGGCGCAGCGAGAACCGCGGGGAGCAGAGCCCCAAAGAACAGAGCAAGACGACGGAGGTTGGCCATGGCGAATGGTGATGGAACAGAGGTAGAAGAGGTTGTGGGATTGAGGATGATGAGAGTAGAGCAATGGGAGGACGTTGGAGTGTTTTTATATACAAGTGATGAGTATATAGTCGAGCTCTACGAGGATGTCTTTAGGTCCAATCATCAACACCATCAACCATCCTCGTTGCGTGATAGAGTATAACACAGAGGCCTTCCTAAACCGTAAGGGGGGCCGACATATCCAAGTAAGGAAAGTGGTAGAGGCAGTATACATACTAGGACCGCAAAAGTGCCTACCTAGTTATGCCAAGACGTACTTTGGTCTGAGCTGGGTCTCAAAGCCTCGGCCGGTTGACGTCGAGAGAGAGAGCCCCTCCTCTACAACGTCATTTGCCCTGTTTATATGCCGATGTTGGCATCGATCTGAATCCGATGAGACCGGCTGTCATTACCTACCTGTCAGAACGTGATGTCGATATCAAGTACATATGCAGATAGATCTAGATGTGCATACATATTGGTGTTCACTCCCAATGATTGCAACAACAACAACAACAGCAACAGCAGCAGCAACAACGTCTGATCATTCTCCGATATCGTCTGTTTGCCAAGGATCTAACCGCTCAATCTGGGTCTGTGTGTCCGGGGTACAGCTTCAGAGTGATATGTCCCGTTGTCGGGACTAGCATCACTTATCACGTCTTCCCTCCTCCTTCCTTTTTCGCCTAGCAAAGACGGACATCCCCGCTACCTCAGTAGCATCACCGCTATCGTGTCCGGAGTAAGTGCTGGCAAAAGGTGCCGTGGTGGGAGAGTGCTCTGACGGGCTCTCCCTCTTCAAGGGGAAAACACGATGCCGATCCGCCCGACCATTAGTGTTACGCGTGGGAGCGTAAGGGTCGTACATCCTGATTAGTTCATCTCTTGTCGAACCCCGTAAGATCCCTGGATATAAGCCGCTGTGCATGCTCGCGTGCTTCGGGCGCATTGCTTCTTCGGGAATATCTAGGGATCTTATGTAGCGACTAAAGAGTATGCTTGATTTATGCATGCCCGTAAGATGAGTTAGCACGTCCGCTAACGGACAAAAGCCTTTAATTCCGCGAATCAGAACAAGTCCTGAGTATCGTCTCGGCACCTAACAATAGTACCCAACACTTGTGATGCCGAATACAACAACACTTCCGAACATGGAGGCTGATGAGCCATCTCATTGGAGGATCGAAGCAAGGAGATGGACTCTGCACTGGCTTGTAGTGGAAACCGGCCAAGAGATAAGAGGTCAAGTGCCGATGATGAAGACGGTATAGCTCTGGATTTTACGGCCCTCTCCGATGCCGATCTCTATCTAGGTGACTAGTTGTATCGTCAATGGCAAGCAATGCACTTTATTGGCTTCCCTGATTCGCTTGTTCCGACGAGCAAGGGTGGGAGAGTCGGAATAGAGTCATTAGGGCCCTCACTTACCAAACATAACCAAGATTTGCCAAGTGCACTAAGAGTCCTAGATGTATCAAGTCAAGTACTGAAAGGGAAGGTATGAACTGGTTTGCTAAAGTAGTATTTGCTTGATTCATGGCTGTATTCACCGTGTAGATATCATCGTGCGCTGATACTGCGATCAATACATTGGATGACAGTGCAAAAACATTCATGCAATGAAGCCACAAGATATGTGAGAATCAAATCATATCAGATCACTCAAAATTGTTAGTAGCGCGGCAACAGTTCCTCCTAAGCTCGCTGCTCTGCTCTGCCCATCTGTATGCAAGGTTTAGGGTAATCTATTTGGTGATTTTATACTTGGATGTCTTTACGTTGGTAATGGCATGTTGTTCTTGTAAAAAGGACAATTGTCCTTCAGCCGCAAGCTATTAAGAATGAAAGAATATCTCTCTACTTGGAAGAGGTGACGATAGTGTGAAGTCATAGCTGCGATGACTGAATTGAGCGTCTAGAAGAGGCTGTAAAGGGCCTTGTTCTCACTCGCCTGTGTGCGGCCCGCGTAGGTCCATGTAATTAGATAGTATGGAGTGATTCTGACCGCTTGATTTTGCTCGAGTAGTAACCTCGAAATAATCCTTTTTAGATTACTAATAACACTAAGAGAACTTCCGGGCCGCTGAAGCTTTCCGGGCCGAGAGCACTTGAGCTTGGTGTCTTGAGTATATAAACCATCTTGTGCCATACTGTATGATTAATATGCTATACAGCAGTAGTTGACCATCGAGGCTGGGCAAACAATCCTCCATGCTTGATATGGAATTGGTTGATAGGATAAGTCTATTTACACTTGTGCTGAAAACAAGATGGAAAGCAGCACGACGCAAACAATCTGAACGCAAGAAACCAGTTGTGCCATAGCTGAGGCCACTAGACAGGAGTATACATTTGCTACTCAAGCCCATCAATATATATTGTTCATACTGATTACTTTGAATCATGATAAAAAAGACCAAAAATTGGCCTACACTTTTGATTTGATGTGTGCCACCTACACTAAAAGCCCGATGACACCCTTTCCGAGCCCATCTAGAAAATAGCACAAGCCTTTCTCGCTTCATGGGACAGCGCGCTCTACGCCCAAGATTCAGGGAGTTTTGGGAGACAGGAGCTTCACATGACCTCTCTCTGAACATCACCGGCTCATCAGGAGCTTGAGTATCGGGAACGGGCGTTGACAAATGCAGTAGGTAAATGCTATAGTCATGGGGGCCGACTCTTATCTGAAGGCCCAGCAAGTCTCCAGAATGCATGTAATAGACTTCCAGACAAACAACGATGTTTCATTTGTAGACGTTGACAATATCACAGGACAAATTAGGTCTGTCATCTACTATTCAACTTGTTTTGTCCAAGTACAAACAACGACAACAGGATCTGTTCAATCAAAGTAGATGGGGCAGTGAATGGCGGTTGCTGGTGTACAATCTACAGCTAAATGAATATGCATAGCACCACCTCTACTTCCAAAGCAATGTCATGCTTTCAAGACTGTCGATCAGTATTATCGGTCTCGATAGCAATATATATATCTACAGCGCGAGACTGAATCATGTGCTCTTCACTGGCGTCGTCGCTCAGGCGGTCCCACGCACTGCCCTTCACGGAGGAAGAGTATCCTGCGTTACCGTGTCTGCTGCCCTTCGATATACTTTCTAAGCGCACAACGCCTGGAGAGTTCTCATCATGCGAGCGAGCGAGGCCAGATTGCCTAATGCCCGTGGTCTTGCGGCGACCCAGGACGGTACGGAGTTTGTATAGTGGCGGAAGCGAGCCAGCAAGAAGGCCAATGCCACTCTCGATGACACACCAAAGGATGATGTGAGATGTGTACCCTGTAAGCACACAGTTAGAATACTTGACTTGGAGCCGTATCGTCGACCGCAAAAAATGAGCTCGTTTCATGGAGGCTTTGGAGACGTACATAGCTGATCCTGCGGCGCATCATAATACTTGAGCCAGGGATATCGGACGATAGCTGCTACGCTGGCAAAGATGCCCATACCCAGAACTCCCACAAGGAGACCCTTGACGCGCCACGATAGTACAAGATTGCGGAGCATGAAGAAAGGAATGATTGCGCAGGTCCAGTCGGTGACGATGGTGACGATAGACACGACATAACTAATCTTGATGATAACAGCGTAGTCACCACACTTGCCCAGCTGCGGGTTCCAGAGCGCTGCGACAGGTTTGCACAGCGTTACCAACGATATCCAGCCGGCGAAGCACAGGGCCATAGATGCGAGCATGACGAGATACAGCGGGAACCGGTATCGCTTCGCATCAGTGATGCGCATCAATGCCACGGCGATTGAGGCTTTGATCAGGGGCACGCAGAGTGCGTGGCAGATCTGGAAATAAGCACTATATTCGCCGGCGCGCACTATCAGCGGAACGTTGCCATCAACAACGTCGTCTCGACTGCCGAGGCCATAGTAGGCGCCGTAGATGGCCCAAACGCACGAGACTTCGAAGGGTATCTGAGATTAGAGGAATGAGTGGTTAGCACGAAGCACCGTCAACATCCCTTGTGTAAGAAAGGGTACTTGCCAGGCCAAGACCAGCAAAGACATCATCCCATCCCCACGCGGAGGCTTCTACTCGAGATACCCTCAACCACAATCGAAAGGCGATACGGACGACAACGACGATGAATCCCAGCACCGCGAACAAGATGGAAACAGCCACCAAGATGCATGCTTGGCCTTGTAGCTTGATCGGCGGCGTTGAATAAGCAAGGGCCTTGAGGTCGACGTCTGGGTTCAAGGAAGCCATTTCTGTAACTAGATCAACGATGGAAGCTTGATATTTGGCCGATTTTCAGGCTACTCGGGACGGGCTGCGAGTCTTTTATTATATAGCACAATAGCGGACACACGAGATTGGGTGCCGATACCCTCATTTCCCAGTAAACATTGTTCTCCAGGCACCTGGAGGAAGATGGACCAACACTCTTTACCAGGGACGGCAGAGCTTCCGGCAACGTCATGCTGGCACGACGCAGGGATCATGATTATCCACTGATGAAAAGAATCCTTTGCTGATTCAAGGTGCAGCGCCCTATAAACCAAGAGGCAACGAATCAGCAGCTAATTCCACAAGCCAGCTCGAGGGAACCGTAACCATCTTATTTGGACTCCTGGACTTCTTGTGGCAATGGCCCTCTATATCCAATGTGCCTCTCGCTCGGCCCAGGGACTTGCTACTCCTAATTGGACTGGGTGCCAAGACTGTTGGTTCTCTCAATGCAAGGTGACAGCAGTCCTGCGACGGGTTCAACCAACATCTCCGTTGCGCTAGATCATGCAGGAGTATACGGCCCTGGCAAATCACCCTCCCCTCAGACTGGTACAGGGATGTGCGTCAACCTTGGCTCGGTTTGCTCAGATCATCTCCCTCGCTCGGGGCGGTAGTTCAAGCCCGAGGCCGCTCACGTATATAAGTGCTGCCGTGCATCTTCCTCCTGTTGGCTGTGCACCAGCAGACTTGCACCGTCAATCGTGCCAGTGCTGTCTACCCATGGACGTCACCACGAGCGCCGCGCTTGGCGTTGCAGGGGCATTCTTGCTCTCTGCTGCCGGAGCGACTACCCTGCCCAGAGGCAAGGCTGCTGGTGTCGTAGTCTTATTCCTGTACCTGGCCATCAAGAGTTACCGCATCTTCCTATATCCCAGATACTTGTCCCCCTTCCGGCATCTACCAGGTCCTACAGTCAGTAGCACGTCTGGCTCCAAGTGTTGGTTCACGACGAAGCTGACCCGAGACATGGAACGCAGAACAATCACTTTCTTTTTGGCCAGTCGATCCACTTCATCAAGGCTGGCTCGCCCATTGAGCTTTACGTCAAATGGATGAAGCAGTGGCCTGATGCTCCGTTCATCAGGTATCTTGCATTTGGGAACGAGGAGATCATTGTAAGCCGCGTATCCAAGCCTCCTCCGACTCGTTCTGCCCCTAATCAGCAAAAACCATGACAGGTAGCCAACAGCATTGAAGCCCACAGGCAGATCCAGCAAACGCAGTGCTACTCGTTCGTCAAGCCGACACGCTTCCGCAAGGTGATACAAGAATTTGCCGGTAATGGAATACTGGTCCTCGAGGGTTCTGAGCACCGCGCCCACCGAAGGATGCTAGCTAACCCCCTCTCCGTCCCCAACATCCGAAAGCTGCAGCCCATATTCGAGGACAAGTCTAGAGAGCTCTGCAAGCTGCTCGACTACGCCGCCGCCTCCTCGGGGGCCATCGACTGCACCAAAGTGTTCACCAAGGCCACCCTTGACATCATTGGTGCTACAGTCCTGGGCTTGGAGCTGGAGAACCTGTCGTCTGACAACTTGGGTATGAAACAAGACAGCCATGCCACGAAGCCCGATGCTGCGGGCAAGAGGGCTTACAGCTTCCACGAAGCGTACGAGATCATCTTTGAGCAAGGCTTGTTGGGCAAAATCCTACTCTTTGCCAATGGCTTCTTTCCCGTCCGCTGGATACCTATCCAGGAGAACCGTAGATACATGTTCTGTACGGACTGGGTTAGGAGAGTTCTGCAAGAGACCATCAGCGACCGCAGAGCTGAGGTTGAAGACAAAATGGCATCTGGAAAGGCAGAGCACCACCAAACAGACTCTCGCGACCTGCTTACCTTTATAGTCGAGGAGAGTATGCCCGGACGTGCAGCAGAGAGTTTGAAAGAGGATAATTTCCTCGGCCATGTTGGTTCCGCCTCCGGGTTCTCACTCACGATGGCCATGCTGATTTCCCTTGCTCGTAGCTGATGCAGTTTATGGTTGCTGGCCATGCGACGAGTGCAGATGCCATCACTTGGTGTGTCTACATTCTAGCAACTCGACCTGAGATCCAGGATAAAGCACGCGCAGAAATCAACGATATGCTTGCGCGGGCACCTCATCCGACCTACAGCGACATCGACTCGTGCACCTACTTGGAAAACGTGATCAAAGAAGCCCTACGTATCTATGCACCATGTGCGTACTTTCAACTACATGTCCAGGAGCGCTGGATGCTAACGTCTTGCTCATACAGCCACTTCCCACCACCGTGCTGCGGCTAAAGACGTGACCATCGATGGCCTTTGCTTTCCCAAGGGCACGACCGTTGACATCGTACCGTCTATGACAATGCTAAACCCTACCATCTGGGGCGACGATGCCGAGATACCAGACCCGACACGCTGGGACAGGCTGACGGGCGACCAACTCTCCCCCTACGCGTTCCAGGCCTTCGCCAATGGCTCGCGCATGTGCATCGGCAAGAGCTATGCCATGCTGGAGATGAAGTGCATGCTCATGCAGATGGTTCCCAGATTCCGTTTCCATGCCGTCGATAAGCCGTTCACTATTGAGACCCCTGGCTTTGCCATGAGGCCGACAGGCCTGGAGGTCCGTCTAGAAAAGTTACAGCCGGTTTGAATGATATGCCTCGAAGTTGCGTCTGCGAGCTGCTTAGTGCGTACCATGCTGGGATTGGTGTGGTAGACGCCGTCCCTTGATATTTCTCTTGGATAGTGATGGCCGACCTTTTGCGTAGAGTTAGGCTTGTCAGTCTAGACTAACCTTTTCATGTGCATGAGCTTGGTCATTCCCTGTTTATGTCGACGACATTTGATTCCCAGCCACATATCAGAAAGACACGTATTGGGGTTGCCGTGTGAGGATCTGGTTGCGAATGGCTATATTGCCACCATGATCCGCAGCCTCGTCCCCTAGGAGTAACTAGCAGAGTGGACTGTTGAGGACGGATGAAACACAGAATATATAATTTTTTTTTAAAAAAAACGTCACAAGCATGTGATAGAAATGCCTTGACGACTGACGTTCTCATGCGAGAATACCGTCGTGTTATTGCCGTGGAATTCTCTTGTTCCAGGCGAGATTGGAATGTTGGTGTGTGAATGCCCACTCTAGCATGCTGGCGCAATGGATGCCGCAATCTGGCAAGCCGATATGCAACTCGAAGCCCAGATAAGACAATTCGGCGTCTACTAGGGGATTTTTATATGAGACTTGACTTAGCTGGATGGGACTGTGACGTGCCCTGTCAGCATTCCTGACCTGGAACGGAAATAAGTCGCTGATTGAGAAAAGTCCTGAATCTATGAGACACAGGATGATCACTGTCAATAAGAATAACACATGCTTGTTGAGCTGAAGTGCGGTGCAGATCGTAGTCGAACGCCTTTGGGTTGTACAAAATACAATGATATTGACCAAGGATCTCTCATCTAGTAGATCACCTATGAGAACGAAAATTGACAAAAGAGATATAACTTGACCAAAAGACTTCGCTACTGGCGTCTTCAACAAAGGAATAAACACCTGCCAGCGAGAGCCTGTAAGCAGCTGCAAATCGTCAAGCATCATCAACAAATGCTTATCCGAGTAGCAAGCCATTCTCCCACAAAGCACCGACATATACCCCAAACGATGAAAGAACAAGCCAAACGTTTGCCCCAGAGGTATGCTAAGTGCTGCTTGAAACCCTTTCTGTGAGCTTCATATACACTTGTCGCTCTGGACGCCCTGCTCCGACAGTATCAAACGTAAGATCCGGCATGGGTTCCTTGGTCATACCACCATTGGCGTCGCACATCTGAAAGTCGTAGGTCGCAAGGAACATGACGGTGGGAATCAACATATTCAAGTGGGCAAACTAATTGGTTAGGTTCTCGAGTCTTTGGCAAGTTTACCCGCGGAACAGACTTACTCTCATGCCAGCTGTAAAACGTTAGCGAGACAGTCTAAGCCCATGAAGCACAAAAGACGTACGACAGGGGTGGCTTCCAGCTCCCCAGCCCAGAAAGGGATAAGGAGTTTCCTTGCTCTTGGCACTCTCTTCACTATGCCGTCTCGGATTCCACTCCGAGGGGCTTTCGTAAACTTGAGGATTCATATGAATGTCCTTGACCGAATAGACCTGAAGATGGCTGCTGTCAGCAAATCTGATTGAAAGCTCTGTGCCTGGTGTAACAAACTGCAAGACTGCGTCTGGGGACAGCAAAACTTGTACCACCAAGAGGAACATGGCTATCACCTATGTTCTTGCGCAACATTGCTCCTGACATGGTGAAACGCAGTGTTTCCTTCAAGGCGAGTTCTAGAGACGGAAAACTGCTTTCCCAATCTTTTAGGGTCAGATGATAAAGAGTCTCTGCGCTACTCTCGTCTGGACCCTGTTGGTGTTTGGACAGGACGTAGTCGATCTCACTCCGGACCCGAGAAAGCCAGGTAGGATCGCGGGCGAGGTAGCACAAGTTCCACACGGCACTGATGCTCGTGTTGAACACGCCAGCGATGATAGCAGCTGTGATTGCCTGGCCAGGAGTTAGTGGCTGCTCGTTTCGTAGAGATGTTCGGCAAAGAGCATACTATTGACATGATCCAGTCGCCGCATCCTTGATCCAACATGAGCTGTAGACCATCGGTTCCCCGTTTTCCAGTGCTTCGCCTCTCATTGATGAAGCCTTGCACCATCCAATGTAGCTTGGTATAGCCCCAGAACTTGTTCAATTTCGAAGGCGTTGGCAGGAGAGGGAACCATATGTCAAACAGCGAATGCTCTTCCAACGGCTTGTAGATTTTTCTCGTCTTGGCCAGTAGGTCTGGGGATTCGGCAATGTCGTGTATACCGACTATGCGGTGTGTCAGCTGATAAACCAGACCGATCATCATCTCGAGAGGGTTGATCACAGCCGCACTGCCCAAAGCCTTGAAGCAATCGTGGCTGTCGGTGATCAGATGATGCAGGTTCTGCGATATGTGGTCATCCTGTCTGCACTTTTTGTAAACTTGAAAGCCAGCACGCGCATAGCTGTTGTTTTCAGTGTCTACATTCAAGACACTCCCGAGAATCGCAAGATGGCTGGCATGATATTAACCTCTGCTGATCCGCAAGTGCTAACGGTACCATACCCTGACAAAGGATCGAAACCTCGTGCGGTCAAAAAGGTTGACCTAGCTTCGCTTCCCGAAACGGCAACAATGTGGTTGGCACCGTACCAGAAGCTGAAGAAGCCATTGGCACTTCTTTCTATGCCTTGCTGGAGGTACTCGATCCTGCGCTTGGAAAAGCGTGGTGCATCAAGCGCCAGGTTGTGTCTGAGGAAATGGGGGGCACCTCGAGGAGGTCTTAGGCGACCGATGTACGGTTTCCCAGTAACAAAGACCAGAATAACAATCAATGCCACAAAGACATGTTGGGCCTGCAGCTTCGACAGCGTCTCTGCGATCACAGCCATTGCTACTGGCTGAGAGGGTATTTGGCAGCGAGATCTGCGGTAGGAAGAGGAGGAGTGATTGAAGAAGCAGTTTTCGTAAGTTCAAAGAGACTTGCGTGATCTAAAAAGGTTGAGGAGTAGCCTCCGATCTAAGGGAGACTAGGAGCTGATCTTGTCTCATATCAGACTCGATAGACTAGAGGGAGGGATCACTATCACCGGAGGGAGCTCGAGAGCAGCGATGCAGATCTTGCAATGTGTTGAGAAATGATACATGCTCTACCAATAAGCTTGACGGTTCTATCCACTGCCTATCTGTGTAAATTAGGTTTTAATATACGAGGTAGCTACCTTGCATAGCCGCCAGTGATATCACATAGTAAGAACAAGGCGTTAGTGAGTAGTACGAGTTCCTTTTACGGCGTGACACGTGGGTAGTTGGCACGGAATAACGAATAGTTGAATAGCTAACTACCTAGCTCATCATTGCACAAGTCAAAATATGCTGGCATGTAGCGGTGACAATTGCAAAGTGAGACACAAGGCTGCGCGACGTACAGCCTAACCCCCTTTCTATCCACATCACACATTTGATCTGCGTGTGGCTTACTTCATAAGCGGGAAGACAGCCCGTAGCAACTATCTCACATGCCGGAGGGTGAGCCGTGTCTTGGGTTTCTCGTAAGCTGAGAATATTCATCTCCAATTCAAAGGGCAAATATCGCCGAGACACTGACTTGAACCCCCACCAAGAGCCGTCGGATGCGGCCAAGGGGCCGCGGAGCGGGCCGTATTAGAGAATACTATGATAGCTGCTGGCTTATGGTAGATACATTCCAGTGCTGCAACGAGAGACCGGTATTGCTGATCGTTATCTCTCCAAACCACAGAGCGGAATTGACAACGCAACGAAAGCCAACCAGCTCCTATCACATCCCATGAAGCGCATGACACGTCAGTTATTCGGCTCTGGGCATCCAAGACTCTGACGCCTCTCTCTGCTTCGCCATTTTATTGCGTGATTGGCTTGAATCAGGACCAAGTGAGGCTCTGGCCTATATAGATAAACATCCCTTGAATACACTTGATCCAATCTCCTCGGTCCTATTCATTCATCCCGCCAAGTTTCAGAATACCAAGATGCTCCTCCAGTCAGAGACAGGACACGATACTAAATCCTGGCGCGGGACAACAGATCACACCAGATGGCGCCTCAAGGACGATGACAGCCGTCATAGCTGGTATTACCTACCAGACGATAAAGCCTCCAAAGAGTCACCACAGAGCTATGCAGAGAGGTACTACCTAGACTTGCCTTTGGTAGGTTTTATTGTCATTTGTGATCCCTTGTCCAAAAGTCTGACCATGGCAGGATCTTCCACCACTCCCTACGCCCGCCTCCATCTCTGAAGCCGCCGCCAATGGCCTCCATTTCTTTGAAAAGCTACAACTGCCTTCTGGCCACTGGGGCTGTGAAAGCGGTGGTGCCATGGTGTTTTGTGTGGGAATCATTATTGCGTGGTTCGTCACAGACACACCGATCCCAGAAGCTACCAAGATAGAGCTGAGGAACTACATGGTTTCTCAAGCAAACCCGGTTGAAGGAGGATGGGGCCTCCACACAACTGACCAGAGTACTATATGTGGTACAGCCATCAATTATGTTGTGCTTCGTATCCTCGGCATGGACATGAACGACCCCATCCTCGTGAGAGCTCGTAGCTTTCTTCAACAGAATGGAGGGGCTACACACTCGACAATCTGGGGCAAATTCTGGCTGGCAATCTTGGGGGTTGTGGACTGGGATATCGTCAGTCCCATCCCCGCAGAACTTTGGTTGCTACCAGACTGGGTACCCTTTGCTCCCTGGCGCTTCTACGCAGAAATGCGACTTGCATCTCTTCCCATGAGCTACCTTTACTCGACGAGATGGTCATACCAAGGGAACCCGGAGTTCATTCGAGATCTGCGTCAAGAGGTCCTTGTTGAGCCGTATGATACCATCGACTGGGTAAACAATCGTGATACAGTGGCCTCTTTCGACTGCAGGCAACCCAAATCCTGGGTGCTCAAGGGTGTGAACTGGGCGTTTCTCAATGTCTGGCAGCCGTACCTACGACCAAACTTGCTCAAGAAGAGAGCAGAGGATTGGGTGGGCCATCAAATTGATATGCAAGACTACAACACCGAATACATTGGAATCGCGCCAACTGATGCACCCATGAATACCATCATCTGCTATTTCCGAGACGGACCAGGATCTACCAGCTTCAAGCGACACATTGAAAGGCTACAGGAATACCCCTGGATGACATCCGAGGGGATGCAGATCAATAGCAGCAACGGCAGCCAATGCTGGGATACGGCGTTTCTGGTGCAAGCTGTATGCCGTTGCGGGTTCCAAACAGACGAGAGATGGCAGCCCATGCTGAGCAAGGCCTACCATTATCTGGAACGGAATCAGATACGGGAAGATTGCCTGGATCAAGACAAGTGTTACCGACAACCTCGCAAAGGTGGATGGGCTTTCAGCAACAGGGGGCAAGGATATGCAGTTAGCGACTGCATAGCCGAGGCACTTCGAGCTGTCATCTTGCTGGAGAAGACTGCCAACCTGCCCAAGATCTTCGATGACCGGCGTCTCTTCGATGCAGTAGACACCATGATGCTCTACCAGAACAAGAGTGGTGGCGTTTCCGCTTTTGAAGCCAAGCGTGGAGGCGAGTTTCTTGAGCAGCTCAACATGTCCGAGATCTTTGGCCGACAGATGGTTGAATACGACTATCCGGAGTGTACGACCTCTTGCGTGACAGCATTGTGTCTTTTTAGGAGGTATTGGCCCGAGTACAGGAGTAAGGACATCGAGACTTTTATCAAGAGGGGAGTTTCTTGGATCAAGAAAGACCAGAGGCGTGATGGTAGCTGGTTTGGAAGCTGGGGCATCTGCTTCACGTACGCTACAATGTTTGCTATGGAGAGCTTGTCTGCAATTGGAGAGCACTACCATAACAGCCTTCACGCAAAACGAGCCTGTAGGTTTCTGCTTTCCAAGCAGCGTGAAGACGGAGGTTGGTCCGAAGGCTTCAAGGTATTTGCGTCTCCAATCCTCGTCACAAACTGAGCATCTTCTAACCGTGTGCAGAGCTGCGAGACGGGGGAATATCATGAAGACCCTAGCGGTTCTCTCGTAGTACAGACAGCCTGGGCACTTATCGGCCTGGTCGAAGCACAATATCCTGACCCAGAGCCTCTCGACAGAGGTGCCCGGTTTCTTATGAGTCGACAGCAGGGCAACGGCGAGTGGCTGAAGGAGGCTATCCCGGGATCTTTCCACAACTTTTCCACATTTTCTTATCCCAACTACAAGTTTACTTTTACACTCAAGGCGTTGGGTATGTTGGCTAAGAGGTTACCTGATCTGATGATACCAGTTGCTGGTACCTAGCACGAAGATTACTCTAACTCTGTCGAGATATTTCCTTATTCTTATTTTCGTCCAACATAGACCCTTGGCTATAGATCAATCAAACTTTTTAACTCGGTATTGCATATCAATATTGTACATTCATGTGTTTCGCTACAAGTCTTTATGTCTTTTATCCCTTGCCACTTCAGCAGCCATTTCCCCAGTCGAATCCTGGTTTAACAAAAAACATGAGATAGAAACCTTGATTTCCTTGCGCAGCCACCGCGGTAGTAGCTCCAAGCTGCAAGTTCTTGCAAGTGAGGCAGATAAGGCGCGATGTGTGGCCTACCACAGCCAATTCTTGCGAGGGCAGACTTGACCCAGACTGAAGCCGTGGGTGTCATCAGACCATCAGACACAAATAAAACACCAATGTCGGTAACTTGAGGAGCTCTGCGTCTCAAAACTTGGATGTTGCGCCTGTTCAAAGCCATGGTTAGCACCAGCTCCGTGCTGCTGGCCATCAGGAAGGCTTTGGAGGGCCCATAACTAGGAAACAAGAGAATACCAGTATCGCATAGAGAGCCGATGTTGAGCATCAAGGCAGGCTGACTCCTTAGTATTTATGGCAGGATAGTACTGGCCAAGAGAAGAGGAAACCCCGCGTTGATATGGATGTTGCCAGGCAGCTACTCAAGTGTATAATTCTCTATCGTGTCGAAATCGTATAGCCAAGTACAACCACTCATACATCTAACGAATGCAACTGAGGTGCCCTGCCTAGTTAATTCGCAGTCTGCTGATGCCCAAAGCCCGGTGTGCCACCGAGTGACCCAAAAATGTCACCAATGTAGTTTTGAGGAGGTATTCCAGCCTCAAATCTAGGTGACCAATCCTGCAAGATACCCTCTATCACCTTCAAAGCGGTAGCATACAGGTTGCGAGTTGAAGGCCCCAAGCCTCCTTTGTCCATGACAAATGGAAGCTCATGGGGCTTATCTTGATGCCCGCGGTCAAAATTAGAAGCAGATCGAATGAGAATAATTCGAGAAAAGTCGACCTTTCCTTGCAGTGCTGCATTCAAAAGCCCCGCTAGCAGAGCGTTGTCTTCCTGGGCTGTCATGGTATACTCTGCTTGGCCAGATGTATACACTCTGGCAACCCTCTCCATGGCTTCAGAAAGGCGATGGCCATGCCAAAAGGTATTGGAAGAAAGAACATCGCCTTTGATAACAGCTGGCTTCTGCGTAGCCGCACCGAAGATGGCATCAGGTGAGTTGTGCCATAACTTTCGGTCCTCTGCGGCTTCCAGGGTGTCTTGGAGCGTGATAGTCTTTGCAACTGATAGAGCATAGTCTCTCAAGGCGCTATTCAACTCAAACACTTCAGAGCCATGAACTATGGCTGGAAATTGGTGAATATCGTGTGCGCCCATGGGTACATAACCTGCACCCCATTCCGAAGGGACTTCTCTCGCGTCAAACTCAAGCTGGGTGTCAACCTGAACCGCGAATCTTGCAAAGGCAACTGATCCAATAGTGGCACGCTTAGGATTGACACCTGCAATGCCCGTCAAGAGAAAATACGTCCTTGTCAGATCGAAGAGATGCGATGCAAGCAGAGCGCTGATCGATAAAGCCGCGTTTATAACTACGCCGAGTCAGAAGTACTCCTCAAAGATATCTGTAGCTTGCGTACGGGCAGTGCCTACGACGAGAAGGGCGACTTGGCCATCCTCAGTTACGTGGATATTCTCATACCCTCGTGCTAAGCCTGGAACGCGCACCTTGCGTGGAAACTGAAGAGCACTTGTAGGAGCAAGCCATTCTCTCGACTCTTGGTAGAACTGGTGTACGTTAGATCTCTTTCCAGACCAGGTAGCAGATTTCACTCACCATGGCGATGATGAGCACTTTTGGTGATATCTTCTCGCCGCTTTGCTGCTGACGTTGAAGCCCCAGCGAAGTAGGCTCTTGTGAACTCATGATTGCGGTTGCTACTACTTTATCCCGCGAGCAGCTCATATGACCCAAGATACCACGAGTCAAGAATAGTGAGGCAATATCTGTCGATTTCAAAGTGACACAATCGAGGTCTACTTCTACATGCGGGGTCCAGATGGCGTGATTGGCGCAACTAAAGACATAGTCTATTCTCTTATCTCACCCCATCCATTGCTTTCAGCCGAGGCTCACGATGTTTCAAGGTTACGCTTCCAGGTCTCAGCAGGGGGGAGGTTATCAGATGCCACAAGCACTTCTCAACTTGTTGGAATACTAACAAAACCAGGACCACAGTATCACCGCGACCAGGCCCAGGACGGTAGTCAAGATTATCTGCACTCTTCGCCTCCGTCGTCGCATACGCATCCGCTCCTCTCTGAACTGCCTGGCTGACACTGCAAGTCTCTCCGTCCTGGCAGCCAGATCTGCTCCGTCTGGTCTGTATAGAATTCTCTCAAGTTCAGTCATGCTTATCCTCTCTTGTCCGTTTGCGATTGCGACGTGGTTTGTTGTTTCTGGTAGTTCTGTATTGTCTCTCCTCGCAAACTTTGATATGGTGATTTATGCTACACTGTTGGTTGCTGGGTACCGTGGAGTTGATGATGAGTATGGTATTGAGACACACAACAACAGCTGCAAAGCTCGAGCAAATGCCTTGAGATGACCGGGTTTCTGAAATGCAGTGTACAGAAGTGTAAAAAGATGATACTCAGGGCCATTGGAAAAGGTAGCTAACGATTGAGTGTCTGCCTAGGTCAAGCCAAGGCAGACTAAAGGAAATCCCGCCAAAGCTCCAAAATTGATAGCGCATTTTTGTCCCTTAGTTCAATGCATAGGTACCCTGCCATTCAAAGAGTGCCGTGATCAACTACCCCAAACGCTCGTTGGATCTTGTTGGGCAACAGGTTGCTCTACTACACCGCGGAGGCTTGCTACGTTAGATTCCAAACAACATGATGGCAACTGGCACGCATCATTGAAGCCATAGAGATCACGTGAATGCTTCTGAAAGAGGACACTGCAAAATACGCTAGTGAGGTTGCATAAATAAATATAGAAAGCGTCATTTTGTATCTCCTCTTTGCAATATCATCACCGTATATCTTCCAGATCTCCAAGGGAACTACATCAACCATGGATTCAGAGCAACTCAGTGCTGGCTCCCTCTTCAATGTCAATGGCCTTGTTGCGTTGGTCACAGGCGGAGGCTCAGGTAAGACAACCCGAGAGTCCGTGCTACGACTTGGTGTAACTAACCGCTTCATAGGTATTGGTCTCATGTTCACTAAAGCGTTGGTCCAGAATGGGGCTGCAAAAGTGTACATCGCTGGAAGAAGGAAGCACAAACTGGATGAGGTAGCCGGTTCACTCGGCGACAAAGTCGTTGCAGTTCAGTGCGATGTTACCTCCAAATCTGACCTCCAGAACGTGGCCTCGCAGATCGGAGAGGACAAAGGTTACATCAACCTCTTGGTTTGCAACTCTGGTATAGGTGGACCACAGGTCAAGGCCATCACTCCCGAGACAAGCTTGGAGGACTGGGCAAAGGCCAATTTCGATACCAACTTTGACGACTATGTCAACACCTTTGCTATCAACACCGCTTCTGTCTGGTACACGAGCATGGCAATTCTCGGACTGCTGAAGAAGGGCAACGAGAAGGGAAATGTCGAGCAGACTTCGCAGATAATTGTCACCAGTTCGATTGCCGCGTTCAACAAGAAAGCCCCTGGAGGCTGGGCTTACGGACAGTCCAAGGCGGGAGCAGTCCTGGCGGCCAAGCAACTTGCTATTGCCCTCCCCCAGTGGAACATCCGGTACGTTTTGCTCTCTCAACGCATCTGACACTCATTCATCTCTAACCACTCACTACCTTGATAGGGCCAACTGCATTGCACCAGGCTGTACGTTTGACAGGTTCTACATATAACGAGAACCCAGCTAACGCACCACAGTGTTCCCCAGCGAAATGTCAGAACCGATCGTCAAGATGTACACGGATGAGTCTGGCCAGCCTGGCGCGGTTCCAAAGGAGATGGCGCCGCTCCGGAGGATAGGGGATGAGAAGGATATGGGAGGAACATTCCTCTATCTCGCATCTCGAGCAGGTGGATACTGCAACGGTACTGTGATAGTAGTCGATGGTGGCCGCTTGGGGAATTTCCCTACTACCAACTAACCTCACACATACAGTAATCTAGGACAAGCTCCATAGTTCGTTCAGAGTCACTGCCAATGACTCATTGCCAGAGTACACACTACATAGCTTTGATTCATGGCAATCGGACTGGTTCTATAGGATGATTCACCCTTGTTCTACCAAAGTCCCAAACTGACCTCCAAGCCGTGAGACTGCTGCCTTGGTAGCTCTGCATCTTGGTATTGAGCTTACTCCAGGCCACAAGTTTAACTGGCTCGGCCGTTAGTGACGGGATGTCCGAGCGGCATGAGCTAGCAGACTCCGCCGCATCCTTTAGTGGTCCTGCTGCCTACAGTTGCTAGGCAGGACAGGCGGGGAAGTCTAATGTGATGCATGCATCTACGGCAAGACGACCAAAGAGGCCCGAGAGATGAGATTCACCGTGATAGTCGCAGATGTATATATAGATGGGCTACAAGTACCTCTGATAGTCGTAGACACAGTCATTCATCGTAACCAGCTTCACAACAACACTCAGCAACAATGGCTCGTACCGCCAAGTCCTTCAAGACAGAGGGTGGTGGCCGTCGTGTCCCGCCCCCTCGTATCAACAGAGACAACGACTATGATGAATACATGGCCCTCAAGCAAGAGGCACAGCGACGTGAGCGAATCCTCGCTGATCATCGCCGAGTCGCTTCCAAATGGCGGCCCAAGATCCCCCAGGTCCGCAAGGTCAACTTTGAGGAGTTCAAGAACCGCTTCCAAGACGTCGAGGAGCCTGAGTATGCCATCGATGTCCTCATGGCCGGCTCCAGCACACAGGCCCAGATTCGTCGCGAGCATGGCCTTCGACGTCGAGAGGAGATTGCTCGTCTTCGCCACAGCTACCTCCCTCTCCGCAACAATGGCACCGCTGAACAACCCCGACGAAGGATCGACGCCCATGAGAAGAAGAAGAGCGACCAAGTTCCCTCATCTGATTCCGAGATCCAGCGCATTCGTGTCCAGTCTCAGCCCATCTTGGGCCACTTGACTGCTCTCATGAACGACACAGAGCAGCGATCCTGTCCTCGAACCTTTATGCGACCTTTCAAATCTCTTGTCCACTTCCAGCCCAAGATGCGGGAGATTCTTGCTACGCTTGAGGACAAGTGGGCCGATTTTGAGGATGTCGCCAGCGAGAGCTCCGAGGCCGTCGAGCTGGATGCTGTTGACGTGGCCAAGGTGGAAGTTATCGACGAGAAAGACGCTGAAGGCGAAGATGACGACGACGACGACGACGACGACGATGATGATGACACAAGGTCCCTTCTGTCAGTCGACTCCAATGCCGACGAGGACTGGGATGGTCTCATGGACAGTCCCGAGGCCCTTCACGACATGCGGTGCTACGTCGACTTCATCGACAAAGAGGTCTTGCCTCTATACCACCGCTTCGACGATTCCTCGGCCGAGACTGTCAAGTTTGACGATCTCTGGTCCCTATTCCGCGCCGGCGACCTGATCTATATGCCTGCGTCTGGCGAGGCCGGCGGCCGTTACCACGAAGTCTGGCGCATCTACAAGGTCAAGAGCCCCGAGCCACAGACATCCTATCCTACTTCCGGTTGGGACTTTTTCGCCAATGACCAGGTTGACGAAGATTCCACATTCAAGATTTCGGCGTACTACATCGACCACGATGGTACCAGCTTTGGTGCCGTGCGACGCAAATTTGAGATCGAGTCGTTTATCGGAGAGCGATCGATAACTTCGCTCGAAGCCTTCCCCATTCGATATCGTCACGACTACAGGCAGCTTCTCAGCTCGCTGCAGGACCAAGGCCGCAAGTTTGTTGATTTTCTTGATGATCGTCACCAGCAGTACAGCGCGTGGACTCTGACCAGGAACCCTCCTTCGTACCGCGTCCAGCCGGAGGATGAGATCCTGACTGGCGAAGACTATGACAAGATGAGGCATCCCGAGTTCCTGGAGAGCGATGTCATTGTCGACCTCACAGAGGCATACCAGAAGCACGGCGACTGGCGCCCCAGCTTCCATCAGGTGTCGGTTTCCAAGGCATCCCCGTGCGAGATCAAGGATGACGAGATGCCCATTCAGCATTGGTTCAACGGCTCTCGTCAGTCTCTTGCATACTCGCAAAAGGAGATTATCCAGCAAGCAGACGGCGTCGAAGCACGTCAGCGACGGGACAACCTCTCCGTCGACGCTTTTCTGCGCGCTCGCGTCAAGGGAAGCCGAACCTCTGAGACCAACCCCAAGGCTCTAGAGCTCCGCGACGAGGATCTTGTCCTCCTGCCCAAGCGCATGTTTGCTTATGCCTTGCGCGAGCGTCGTTTCATCCCGGTTGATCTCAACCTCCTCAAGCCCGTGCGACGTGAGCCGGGGGTTTTTGAGAACCTCCGCATCCAGAGCGATTACAAGGACGTGGTTCGTGGATTGGTCATGTCTCACTTCCAGAAGAAGGCTCTCGAGCGCAAGTATGCCGACGCTGCTACCGAAGGCCCCGGCCAGGACTTGATCCAAGGCAAGGGCCGTGGCCTCGTGGTGCTGCTCCACGGCGTTCCTGGCGTTGGAAAGACGGCTACAGCTGAGGCTGTGGCCATGGAGAACCGCAAGCCGCTGTTTGTCATTACGTGCGGTGATCTTGGTCTCACACCCCACAAAGTTGAGAGCTCGCTCAAGAACGTCTTCAGACTAGCCCACCTGTGGGACTGCGTTCTATTGCTGGATGAGGCCGACGTGTTCCTCTCGCAGCGATCCAAGAATGACATGACGCGCAATGCCCTGGTCTCTGTATTCCTCCGGGTGCTCGAGTACTACAGTGGTCTGCTGTTCCTCACCACGAACCGGGTGGGCACCATCGATGAAGCTTTCAAGTCGCGAATCCATCTCTCGCTGTACTATCCTCCCCTGGACAAGACCCAGACTCGCGAGATCTTCCGCCTCAACATTAGCAAGCTCAGGAAGATGGAGGCTGAACGTCACCGCATAACAGGCGAGCCTGCTCTTGTTATCAAGGACGACGAAATCATTGAATTTGCCGTCAAGCACTACGAGGACTTGGCCAGAAGCACTGGGTGCTGGAACGGTCGACAGATTCGAAGTGCATTCCAGATTGCTTCCAGCCTCGCGACCTACAACTATTCAACTCGGGCAGGGATTGCTCGGTCTCGTGGCCAAGCTGCTCCCGCGGCTCCTGTCTTGGACAAGAGCTGGTTTGAAAAGGTGCAGATGTCGACGCAGAGTTTTGACAAGCACATGAAGATTGAGGCGGGCAGCTATGACACTGAGGTTCCTCTTCAAAGCACCTTTCAGGAAAGGAGATTTGGCTAGAGGACGTTGGAGGAAATACGGTTGATGTTTTGTTTGGCAAGGTTCGGTGGCTCGATCATGCTAGTGCTAGGCAGGGGGGCAAAGAATATCACAAATGTCGTTATGCAACCTTATGACTAGACTATTATGTACCTGGCATTCAACTCAATCTGCCACCATCTGCCACCCCCTTTAATTCAAGCCCCCTTGCCTTAAACACGAGAGGTGGGACTTGACTATTCTCCGATCCCGCCCGTGCCGCCCGTCCTTGATCAATTATCTACTCTAGCTAGTTGATGCTTTCACGGCTGTCTCCTTTTTTCGCCAATTCCTTTTCCAATTTCCTCGAATCATGTATAATCCACCACTCATTCTCAAGGGCTCGAAATCCCTGACCCCAGAGGCTCACGAGCTTGCCTTGGCCTTTCCTGCGCAGTTCCTCCATTACCTACGCAGGGTATGGCAGCTCTATGGGAAAACCGTCTTGGAAACCCCAGCGGCATTGGCTGAGCTGAAAGAGATAGAGATAACCTGCGAAGACGGAGAGACATACCCCATCTCAGAGACGTGGCTACCTGTGCCAAAACTCACATACACCCGCTCACAATGGCTGTCAGCTGGAGAATCGTTCCCATTTGCTTTACTCACACCTCCTCTCCCCAACGATGGCAGTCTCGGCTGCTGGGGGTTTCTTGAAGATATTGGGTGTCAGGTCGACTGCACCGTGCCCTTCTTCATTGATCTCTTGACTCAGATACGCTTAAACTCACTTGATGGTATTGCTGACGTGAGACGCGTGCTGAAGCTCTACATGTACTTTACTTTACGCTCCGCAGAGGATTATCGCCCAGACGACCCAGAGGCTGCAACCTTCAACAGAAGCCATATCAGGTACATCAGCACCCGCGCCAACCCGTTTCTATCTAGAACGTGCCGCTTACAGTAAAACTCACAGGAAGAGGTTCGAGACCCGATCACTACTTGTACACAACAATGCATGGGTGAAGCCCAGCCAATTTGTGCTAAAAGGCCCAGAGGGCTTGCACTCGAAGCAGCTGCTGCCTCTGCCAGCGGAATGGAATGCCAACCGCTCACAAGCCAGGAAAATAGAAGAATTCTATGTTGATGTGCTGGGTATCTCCGAATTCAAACCTTCATGGAAGAACGTTATCCGTGAGCTGGAACTCCATCGAGATTCCAAGACTACGACTTCGCTGGACAATATCGCAAGACTGTATAACATGCTTCACGGCTTGGAAATACCGCAAAGCGAGGGGGCTTTGGTGAAGTAGGTACCATTTCACTCACCTAGAGATTATATACTAACTTGTACCAGGGCAGCGTTCATAAACCGGCCTTTAATCGCCATCAGATCGAATGGAGGTGTCCAATGGGTCAAGCAATCTTCTTGCGCCTGGATACCCTGTCCGGAAGTCGAGGACAAGATTGACTTGAGCAAACAGTATCCTGATCTGCAATCCTTCTTTGTGGATTTCCTGGGCATTCCGAAGCACGCCATTGAGCAGGTTTGTCGAGAGCTGATCAACTTGCCCAGCAATACACCCTCTGAGAAGCGTAGAGAGCTTTTCTTTACTTTAAACACATTGATTCCAAAACACGGACATCTAGTGGACCCTGGCGTGCTTCTCTCGCACCCCGTCTTCCCCATCAAAAAGAGTGGTTATCGCTCAGAACAGAAGGATTTCTACATTGCCGATAATGAACGTCTCGCAAATTCGTTCAAGGGAAAAGTCAACATGCTTGACTTGACCCCAAGCGAGGTCTTGCGTCTCGAGCCACTCTGGGTGTGGGCGAATTTGAAGCACAAGTTTCTGTCGTCGCAGGTGAAAGAAAAGGTTGGTTGGCGTTCAAGGCCGAGAAGCGCTACATGGAATATCGCTGAAAAGGCAGAGGACATTGTAAGGTTAGTATATGATCCCTCTTCAACCTAGAAGCGTCTAACATATGGGATCAGGATTGCAGCACATTTCGGGAGTCCTCAGGCCAAGACTTTGACAGCACAAAGAAGGCTTTTCAAGAGCGTGCAAGACTCCAAGGTCTTTCTGGTTGACGGGATGTTCTCCGAAAGTGAGCTCAGGACAACTCAAGAGACAAAGCATCGGCATAGCTCAACAATCGTGGTTCCAAGCATATATCCCCAGGCACGAGTGAGCAGTTGCTATTCTCTGATGGAGCAGGAGGGCGATCCCAACCAGCTGGTCATCCATCTTCCTGCCGACGGCAGAGAACAGAGGCTGGCCACCACGGTTGCACTGCCGCGACTTTTGATGGAGTGGCTCATGAAAGATGCCAAAACCAGTCAAGTCGAAAAGATCAATGAACTTGGCGTGAATCTCATCAAGAGCGTGTTGCATCTTTTGCCGGACATGGTCCAGCATGAATTGGACGCTCTTGGGATTCCTCCTATGCCAGACCTCACGGTGCGAGAGGAAGTCAAAGGCGACGAGTAAGTACACAATGCACGAGTAGGTTTGGGGTGAGCTAACAGTATTTGCAGGAGACCAACCAAAGAACTCTACACTTCTGATGATAAGGCATTCACACCGATGACACGAGCTCCACCAACACGTCCAATTGCACCTCTGCCTCGTAGGAAGTTGATGTCCAAGGCGCCTAAGCAACCTGATCTACCTCGAGAAGTTGGGGCACCTGAACAACCTGGGACACCCCAAGAGCCCGAGATACCTAAACAGCTTGAGACGCCCCCGCAGTCGGAGTCACCTGAACCGCCTGGTACACCCAAGCAGCCTGAAGTGCTTGAGCAGCCAAAGATGTCCAAGGAGTCTGAGCTATTCAAACAGCCTGAAGCACCCAAGCCACAGGAACAGACCGAGACACCCGAGCAGACCGAGACACCCAAGCAGTCTGAGGCATCCGAGCAGTCTGAGGCATTCGAGCAGTCCGAGGTGGCTAAAGAGGCTCAGCCATCGCAACAGTCTGCGCTACCTGAGCTCACACAGCCTGAGGTATCCTCACTGTCCGAGATCGACTCACTGTCACAAACCCTCAAACAGCTTGAATCACTTGACCTTTCCCAAACGACCGAGGAACCAGAAGCACCCAAGGACACCAAGCCCGAGGAGCCCAAACAGGTTGAAACACCTCTGCAGCCCGAGCCCAAACACCCCAAGCCATCTGAACTGCCTGGAATATTCAGTCTACCCGAGGGGTTCAAACTGCCCGAAGTGTCCAAAGTACATGAGATATTCAAGCAGCCGGTCATGGTCAAAAAACCCGAAATGTTCAAGATGCCTGACCCTGGGTTACCTAAACCATCATCATTCACAGAGTCCTCCTTCTCTCCGCCTTCAGCATCGCAATTTTCTTTCGTCTCAAATCATCAGATGTGTGAAGCTCATGGACTGGATAAGCTGGCTTGCGTGACGTTTGTAGGGATCAAATAATGGTAGTGCCGAACCATTTATGCTACCATTTCTTTCCATAGATCATTTTATATATAGTAATCTGGACATGTCACGACGATAGATTATCTCTCCTGCATTGATACTTGCACCCACCAAGGTCTCATCCTGAGAAATCATTATGCAACATATGTATGTGCTTTGTAGTTTTGTAAGCCAGTCTGTGCCATCAAGAGTTGTCTATTCACACAACGTGCACCACCAGTCGTGGATGTACTATGCACACTCAATGAGCTAATTATCCCTATAAAAGCCCTGATCTGCACGGATGGTCGGAAACCTTGGTTTAATACTGATGAGACGTCTCTGCTACTTGATCCAGAAGCCAATACCACATCGGCAAAAGGCATGTCAGCTTGCCAACCGGATACGTCGAGACGCAATCCTTGGGATATCTTCCACCTGCCAGACAAACTCGCAAAAACAAGCTGCAACTTTTACCAATCAATACCAGGATAACGTGATGGATGATCAACGCTGATGCGGGGGAACTGTTGTTGTGTTGCGTTGCATGATGATGAGCTGTCGTGTTTGTTTTTTTCTCTCTGTATGAAGACGTCATAAAAATAACGTTTAATTATGTTGATAAGCGGGGAAATCATGTTAAAAACAGCCAGTTCGCTCATGTCATGTAGCAACGATAGCAATAGCAACGCTGCTGCATTCACTTGGCAATCATGCGCTGGTCAGACATGGCTTCCTTTGCGAAGCTGCTCGCCCTCATTCTCGCAGCTGACACTGCCATCGCCCAAACATACAAAGTCCAGAAGCCCCCGCTGGATACTGACTGGACTTACAAGGTGGGCGAGAATCCCTGGCCTGAACACCCGCGGCCGCTGCTCAGACGCGACACCTGGAAGAGTCTAAACGGCATCTGGACATGGAAAGAGGGCGCCCTTGACAACCCTCCAGAAGGCTCAGGGCCTATAGGTCGTGAGGTTCTGGTGCCATCTTGCATCGAGAGCGCTTTGTCCGGGCTGCAGATTCTGGATGTGCGAGAGTTTTGGTACGCAAGGTCATTCCAAGTCCCCAACGGCTGGAAAAACCAGAGCGTGCTGCTTCACTTTGAGGCTGTTGACTATAACTCAACCGTGTTTGTGAATGGAAAAGAGACGACGACACACATCGGTGGATATGACCGATTTACCATTGATATCACCAGCGATGTCAAATTCGGCGAGTCAAACTCCCTGTGAGCCCCCCCAGCTAGAGCTTTGATGATGTGATTCTCATCGCCTGTCAGCCTTGTTTTTGTCAATGATCCGACAGACGATGAGGTTATACCCATCGGCAAACAGACACTCCGGCCAAGTCACATCTTTTACCGCTCGTGCTCGGGCATATGGCAACAAGTATGGATCGAATCTGTGACAAGAGACTACATCACCGAGCTTGACGTAGCTGCGGATGCAGACGGTAAAGGTGAGCAGCTTCCCCAGGCCTGCAGGGACTCGATCATTGACATCTGGCTCCAGTTGCTGTAACCGTCCACACGTCCCAAAAGGCAGGCAAATCCGCCAAAGTGAGCATCCAAGACACAGACGGCACGAGTTTAGCATCAGGAACTGGAGCCACAGACCAAGAATTCACGTTGAATGCACAGTCGCCCAAGCTGTGGTGGCCAGACGCCCCCACGCTCTACAACCTCACCGTGACACTCCCCAGCGGCGACGAGGTGCACAGCTACACCGGCTTCCGGACCATCTCCAAAGGCAAGGTCGACAATGTCACACGCCCGCTGCTTAATGATGAATTCGTGTTCCAGTTTGGAACTCTTGATCAGGGTTATTGGCCTGATGGCCTGTATACGCCACCAAACTATGAAGCCATGGTATCTGATTTGAAGCTCCTCAAGAAGTTTGGCTTCAACATGGTGCGCAAGCATGTGAGTGAGCATGTGGTTATGAACAAGACTAGACCTCTGACAAGAAAAGATAAAATACGAACCTCATCTGTTCTACCAGGCCTGCGATCAGCTTGGTCTTCTCGTCATCCAAGATATGCCCAGTTTACCAGCCGACAACCAACGCAAGCCAAACGCAGAGCAGCAGGCTGAGTTTGAACGCCAGTTTGAGATCCTGATCAACCAGCACAAGAGCTATCCATCGATTACAACCTGGGTGAGAGGACTCATCAAAGAGTGACTTTATACGTTGCTCATATCACTCATATCATTCCAGGTCATCTATAATGAAGCGTGGGGCCAGCAAGACGGGACTCCTGAGAGGGACTTGACACAGCTGGTGCGCAAGCTCGATAAATCAAGACTCATCAACTCTGTCAGCGGATGGGACGACCACGGGTTCGGCGACTTCCACGTGAGAAGAATCAAGGCCCAACGGAGGATCCTGGACTGACAGCTTGTTAGGACAACCACAACTATGCTGCACCCCAATGCGGCACGCCTTTCTACTCGCGACCCAAAACCCCCTATGACCCCGAGCGCATCGGCATCGCGGGCGAATACGGCGGGATAGGCCATAACGTCTCGATTGAGCAGCAAGTCCCACCCCCCTCGCAGTACTCATCTCCATCTAACCTCCCATCCCAGCCTCTGGAACGTCAAACAGGCCATCGACACCATCCCAGAAACATACGAGATCAACAAAGACCTCGAATCATACAACTACCGAGCAGGCGTCTTGTTCCGAGACATTCGCGAGCAGACACAGCGCTTCGCATGCAGCGGCGCCGTGTACACCCAAACCAGCGACGTTGAAGGTGAAGTGAACGGCCTGATTACGTATGATCGTCGGTTCGTGAGGCCCGATGTTGAGAAGTGGCAGAGCGAGATTGCCAGTGTTTACGAGGCTGCTGCTTCGAGAGGTGGGCGCAAGACGGAGGGTGAGGGGAAGAGAGGAATTGGGCTGTTGGATCTCTGAGGGACGGATCATGCTTCAGTGTCCATTGGCAGTACTGAACATCTGCTATAATCTTGCTGCTTCTCAAATATGATACAGCTTGTCAATTCTAGCGTCCTGGCACGGCATACCGAGGGACGATTGGTGTTGTCGACCAACCAAGATTGCGCATAAGCAAAGTAGTACCACAGTTCCAATTATCCAGTCCAAAAGCATTCCAAGACCTTGCCCAGGCTCCGGCGCTTTGAAAGTCCTACCATGGTACAATGCAAGTAGTTGACACTAGTCACGAGATCAGGCAGCAGAACGTTGATCAACTTCGCCACCTCCTACGTATGGCACCTCGGGCTAGCTTCAGCCAACATGTCAGACAACCTTCTCAAGACACTATCAAGTCGCCATGTCGTCTCCCTCGCGATCCAACGAGTGCAGCGTAAAGTCCAAAGAAACAGGTACGATTCCCGGCGTCTTGGCATCACAACTAACAACCACTAGCAGCCATGCCAACTCTCCAGCAAGATATCGAAGATGACTGGCAATTGTTGACCAAAGAGGACATCCAGACACCCGACCAAGAGAAGATGGAACCGCCCATGGATCGGGATACCGAGAAACAGAGCATGCATGATGAGGAAATAGTCATGGAAGCCCCTCCGAGTGACAAGAAGAGTGAACCAGCAGACGCCAAATGGGAGGGTATGCAACCACAGAAAGGCGGCGTGTATCCGCACAGAGACGTCAAAGTACCGAGCTATCCACGCTTCACTGGAAATTGGTAGCTACGTTTACTCAAACAAGAGGCATGGAAGAAGAAATGCCATGATATATAAATATGCCAATGATGAAATCGCCATGCACATCTATCTCGATGTCTGTGTCTCTCAAAACGCCAAGTAATGCCAAACAACCCCAACCAACGCCAGACAATCATGTCTACAAACCTAGGCATACAAGGGAATGTCCAGAGGGGAACTGTCCTTGTGTATAGTATCAGAATATAATCCGTAACGCCATCGCTTGCCGTTCTCCTCAACCCACCACCTACTCATGAATGCACCCTCCTCTGCCCACTGTGCCGCCTCGAGGCCATGTCTTTCCTCAACGCTACGAAGGAAGGAAATAAAGTCAAATCCCTGTACTGAGAAATCCTCGGCTGGATCTGCGGTGAGGTTGCTGAATCGCCACTCAATGTTGTCAATGACGGGGACGACGAGGTGGCGCTCGGGGTATCGGGCGTCGCGAACGGTGAGCACGGCCCGGCCAGGGTTGACTACGGTAAACTGCCAATTGCCCTGGCCCGTTTCCGTGCTTTCTGTTCGCGTGGGCCGGATGAGAGATTGTCCCTCGTAATTGCGTATCAGATCTGTGGCAGCTCGACGGCTGGCATTGTTCAATGAGCCCGTCTCGACTAACAGATCGAAGATGGTTGGTAGAATCTGCGATGAGTGCACCGCGTCGTGAACGTCAAAAGCCGGAAGCAGTGGATGAGAAAGCACCAAAGGAACATGGTCGATGCCCACGCTCGGGTTATAGTAGGGAGAGACCATGTTGTTCTCTGGCAAGGACAGGCCGTGGTCTCCAACAAACACCATCAGGGTTTCGTTGGCAACGCCCTGTTCATCCAGCAAGTTTAATACCTTGCGGAGCCACTTGTCGGCATAACCCTCCGTGTTGAGGTAGTGCGATAGCATATCAAGGCCGTTGGCCACCGGAACATACTCTTCCTTCTCGGGCATCTTGAAAGCATGGTGGCTTGTGCTGGTAAGGTGCGTGAGGAAAACCCTCTCATCTTTCTCTCTGGCCGACACAAAGACGTCGCGGAAATAGTCCTCGAGGGGATCCTCTTCGAAAGCAAAAGCGTTGATATTGGGTAGCGTGACGGGACCGTGTGTCGCATTCTCCGATCGCAGGTATTCTCGATTGATGATGTGTTCTTCCGGGAACCCAAGGCCAGCAACCAATTCGTACTGCTTGTCATATGCCATTGTTGCTGCTTGATAATAATACGATTGCCACTTGGCGTCATTGTATGGATGAACATGGTCTCCCTCGGATGCGCCGAGCTGATTCAGGACGTTGAAGATCTGAGCCAGGCAGGGCTGGTAGACGTGATGCTTGTAATCAAGGTTGAAGTCGGCCATCAGTGGTGCGATGCCGCACAGCGTACCGACCAAGCTTTTGAGGGTATAGGTCGCTGTAGTATGGGCCTTGGTGAAGCGGAGCCCACCGCGCTTCACCTTGTCTGCCTCGTCGTGCTCGAAACCGTCGTCATAATCGCCCGTGACATAATTCGCCGTCGGTGTCAAAGTCGCAAGCCGGTCTTGGGCCTCTTGTGGGAGTTTGCTGTCAGGATAGCTTTGCGCCAGGGTGCTCCATATCTGGCTGTTGTTCTTGATTGGGAAAACGTCGCTTCGCGTGCTCTCGAGGAAGAAAAGAAGAACGTGTCGGATGGGTACGTCTTGCAGCTTGTCGCGTAGTTCGGAAAGCAGGTCGTCGTCGAGGTTCGAGATCTTTGAGGGATCGGCGCCTGCGCTGTAGTGGTCCCTGCCATCATACCAGTCCTCAAAGCCTTGCAACCTTGCTGTGCTGGGAAGCCAGTCCCAAGAGGGCGGCTTGGCAAGGGCTGACTGTTTGTTCCAGCTGCGCTGGATGCCAGTGCCATAGTGAGAAGGCAGGTTTTGCAGCACGGGCGACGAAGCGGCTAGGTCGACGAAGGGTAGCAACGCGGCCGTCCAGGAAAGAAAGACGAGCGAGCGGTCGGGCGGTCTCTCGAAAGCTGCGTAGACGAGCATGAGGAGAATAGTGGTTGTAATGGTGTAGATGCAGGGATTCAGTACAAAGTTGAGCTTGGAGGATAAGCCAGGTCCGGAAGGCTGCTTCTGTGGACCGCGGTCAAAGGAGACGTCTTGATCGTCCCTCGGAAGCTTAGCTTGGTCTTCAATGTCCAGCTGCGGAAGCTGAGTGTATTTGATGTTTCGGCGAAAGAGTCGACGACACAGACGCCATGTGGTACCAAGAGGCCAGTTGACAACATCCGCAGGATAGCCATAAAGATGGTAGCAGGCTCCCTGAAGGAGCCAAGCGGAGAAGAAAGTCAGGCAAAGCACCAGGGTGAATGACAGACTTCCCGACAGTATAAGGGCTCGCGACGAGGGGTCGGTAGGTAGAGAAACGTTGCGCAGGTGGATCTCGGAGCCGGCGACGAGGTAGAAGGAGACGAAGATGATGCTGATGGCGGCATTATAGAGCATGAGGATGCCCGTGAAGAAGGTGACGAGGATTCGAACAGCGAATGGCAGAGAGACAACCCAGTGATCGAGGAGGAGTCGGAAGAGGGTAAGGACAGCGATGTCTTGGGCGACAAACGAGTAGGCCCACTGTCGTATCTGGTGCTCGTTGACGGCTTCGAGATGGTCGTGGATGTGGATGATCTTGGCACTCCAGACTGCCAAGGCCGTGAATGTGAAGAAGAATCGACGGTTGGCGAAGCGTGAAACGACAGTGAGGAGGAAGCGCAAGGACGCCTTGACGGGCGCTGGGAGGATCATGGTCGGGTGTATTCAAGGTCCAGCAGAAAAGAAAAGGAGGATTGACAGTGCGGTCCGTCTAGTCCCTGGCGCAAACGGTAGGCACAAAGTTAGACGGCCGTTGAGTTGGAACAAGATGTCGCAGCAGCTTGCGACTGAGGGCAGACCATGACAAAGAACAGAAGCAAACTGAAGCCAAGATAAAATGATAGTGACCGATCTCCAGCTGCCAAGATGATGCAAGAGAGAAGACGGGGAAACGTAGACGGACAGGGCTGTCGCGTCGGGTGTTTAATTTGGAGGGGCTCGTTTTAACGGAGCCTCGTCTGTAGGCTCCAGGTTACGGGCCGGTTCTCAGGGGTCTAGCCCACTAACGGCGGCCAATGATTAGTGGCTGGCGGGTACCGGTCCAGACCCGTCAGGGGCTTGGCTGCAGTGGCGAAAGAGCTTGGCTTTTTGTCGAATTCAGCCTTGTGAGGTACGTCAGGGTTTAGTTGCGCAGCCAAGAGGAGGAGGTTGAGGAGCGATGTGAAGAATGCTGCAAGACTAAAACAGACATGGATGTTTTTGTAGAGTCTTTGCACGGTATAGACCGACGATAGGCGCCTGGGGACCTACGTAGTAGTACCTTGCCCTATTCTGTCCATCAGATAGATACATACCTACATACTACACCTACACTGCCTACAAAACTACACCTGCCTGACCTGACCTGGCCTCCACTAGCCTGACTCGAGAGCCTGCATGCATTAGCTGCTACATAGCAGATCCTTTGTAGATGTCAGGTGCTGCGAGTCGGCGGCACAAGAGTCACTCGAGCTGGGCAAACAAGGCCAAAAACACTGCCCCAATTCTCGATCCGCCCAGCCGAATCCCACGACTCCGCCTCCTCTAGCGCATGCCGCTCAGTGATTAAGGGTTGCAGTGGAAGCCCGAGTAGCCCAGCTGAGGAGACAAAAGTTGCAATTTTGTGGAAGCCAATTTACATATGACCGTTCTCTTGGATGTAGGGTAAATGGGCTTTGCCAAGTTGCAGCCTAGGTACTAAGGATACGGTAGATTGTTGACGAGAACCACCTATGATAGCTAGCAAAGTCAAGTTATCATCGTAGCTTCGACACTTTGATCGCTACAATTGATCGTAAAACCCTACTGCATAGTTGATTCAATGCAGAATCTCCACGGAACAACAATCGGTGCGCTTCTGCCTTTTTCCGGACCCCGCAAATGGAATCTGCCCTGTAGGCCTTGGCGAGTAGAGTCTGTCCTGTACAATGAAACTCCCCGACACGATGGATGATATGAAAGACGCATTGCCGATACGGACTGAGATAACTATAGAGTAAGAGAAGATGATACAAACTGGCCCTGTAGAGCTCAAGCTGATACGTACAGATCTACCAAGCCAAAGCTCTCCCGTACAAGCACAGCAAAGGTCCGAACAGGATGCGTCACCTGCAAGAAGCGTCACGTCAAGTGTGATGAGCGAAAGCCTCATTGCGGGAATTGCACGAGGAACAATCGCCAGTGTGAGGGCTATCAAACGCGGCAAGCCAAGAAACGAAACGCATCTGGCCCTGCTCTGCTGCGTTGGAACTCCAAGCAAGTTTCTGGTGCAGCATCTCCGAGGATAGAACTACGACTTGTTCATGACGCACTGGACTTTAGAGATGCCAGGAGCGTCTCCTACTTTGACGAGTTCATACAGGTTGTGCAAGGGCCATGGATCGCTGCTGGCTTCAACGGCCACCTGTGGGCGGTGACGTTGCCGCAAGTTGCTCGCACCAACAGCGTCGTACGCCATGCGGCTATTGGAATTGGTGCCCTCAGCGCGTGGTATAGCCAGTCCAGGCAGACTACGCTCAGAACATCGCAGGATTTTAAAAGTCCGACTGTCCAGCAAGATGCACACTACCAGCGTGCCCTGGCTCACTACTGCCATGCTCTGAAGCTGCAAAGCCAACAGAATTCTGTCCAGGATGCAGTCTTTCTGTCAGTGCTTTTTCTATGCTTCGAGACGCTCCGCGGTAACAGAAAAGCTGCACTGGATCACATGAACCATGGCCTGGCTATGTTGCTGGCGCTGCTGACGGATCAAGAGTCGCGTCTGATTAGGTCTGTGGCCCCGAACCCAAAGCCACTCCTCTCTGCCGTGGGAGACATCTTCACTCACCTGTTGCCGCAAGCACGACTGATCTTGCGCGGGAGTCTTGGAGGAAGTCCAGCACTGCCAAATTTCACAAAGGGCCTGCGAGAAACGAAGCAAACTGTCGAGTCTTTTGTGATCCTGATAAGTCAACTAGCCTCTCCTCCAACAAGCGAAAGGATGCCAGCTGTGCTAAACAGCCTGGATGAGTTTGAGTATCACTGGGCTTCTGGTCGGAACGCGAGGCTTGCCATAGGTCCTCTCATATTGGAGATTGTGCACGCATCAGGCATCGCCACGTCGGACGACGCAGGCGATATTGCCAAAGTCTGGCAAATGATCACTGCCGATGATCGCATCAAGGAAATCTGCGAGTCTTCTTCGAGGGAGCTGCAGGAACTAGAAGCCGCGTTCATGCCACTCTTCAATCGCGCCATTATGGCTGATGCCGGATCTCCAGAATACACAAGAGCCATTCACCTTCGCTTACAGTACCTGGGCGTTTACGTCTTTGACAACCTCACACAGTTCTTTGACATTGAGTTTATTCATGCAAAGACACCTCTCTTTCGTGAATACCTCACACTTGCCGAGATATCGCTGCGTAGTGCCAGGCGAGGCTTGAAGACCCCGGCACAGCAGCTCTCCCTACAGTGCAGCCTAGCGCAGCAATTATTCTTACTTGCCCTCTTCTGCCGAGACCCTTTGCTACGCGATGAGGCCACAGAGATATTGAAAGATTATCCCTGCCAAGATGGGATTTGGAACGCCGGGTCCCTCTACGTATTGGCCAGGAGAAACAGAGCTGTGGAGCAAACAAATGCATCCGAGGGCACGCCCCTGGAACAGTGGCATCGCCTTTTGCGTAGAGAATATCTGTTTGAAGAAGGCTGTGACCGCGTCGTGTTTTGCTTTCTGGACAGAAACGTGGTAACGGGCGAGTGGCAGCTCGTCGAGGAGACGGCGGCCGTTGAAGGAGATCTTGATGCGGTTCAGTGGGAGAGACGACCGCTCACAGCTTCTGGAAAGCTACTTACGGTCGACGTAATGACTCTCTGGCCCGACTGGAAAGGAGAAGAAGAAGAAGAAGAGTAATGTCATCATGTTAAAAAGGTTTAGAGGACGCTATGGAAGAGCTATAGTGGAACAAGACAGAAAAAGTGGTAGTGGTAGGGGTCACATTTCACCACGGTTTGACGGCGTTGGAAGCAGCGGCGGCGATGCACGTTTGAATCAGTCTGGAAAGTAGAATTTCGATGGCGTAAACAGCGGAGATGAGTATCTAAAATATCAACACCTAATAATAAAGACAAACGGAAGAAAATGTAATGTGATCTGCACAAAAAAAGCCAGAGTCTACTTATACAGCTAGAACCGGTTTGATGAGGCCACCAGAATGTCAAGATCATACGGCACCCATGTTCCTACTGGTCCAAAGCTTGGTTTCTACACTGGAATGTATATCAGTATAGTCATTACGATTCATCACGCTGAGCAAACATACCATCTCCCAGTAGACACCTTGCTTGTCAACAAGCTCAGCATGCGTGCCCTTCTCTACCACCCTGCCATCGTCAAAGACAAAGATCACATCGGCATTCTGGATCGTTGAGAGCCGATGAGCTACAGCAATCACGGTTCGTCCGTCACGAGCCTTGTCCAACGCGGCTGCAACGACCTTTTCTGATTCTGAATCAAGAGCCGACGTTGCTTCGTCAAGAAGCAGGATCCTGGGGTTCCGGATCAAGGCGCGAGCAATAGCTACTCGTTGTTTCTGACCTCCTGACATGGAGATGCCTTTGTGGCCGACATCGGTGCTGTAACCTTCAGGAAGCGAGACGATAAAGTCGTGGATGAAAGCATCGCGGCAGACTTGGTGGATCTTTTCATCCGTAACAGAATCGGGATCAGCTACTCCGAACAGGATGTTGTCGCGGATAGATCCCCGAAACATGGTTGGCTCTTGGGACACGAGGGATAAACTCCGTCTATAGTCGTAGACGTTTATATCCTTGATATCCACGTCGTTGCACAGCACCATGCCGTTGTCTGGTTCGAGATCGTAGAAACGCTCAAGAAGTGATATAATTGTTGTCTTTCCGCATCCAGATGGCCCAACAAAAGCTGCGTATTGGCCCTTCTCGATGATAAGATCCAGGGAGTCAAAAACTCGAACGTCTCTCGTAGGATACTTGAAGGAGACGCCGCGCAGTTCAATCTTGACTCCGCCCTCAGCATCAAGTTTTGCCTCTTTCTGCTCGCCGGCAGTTGATCGACCAGCATCGACCGAATTCCGAATGTCAAGAATCCGATTTGCAGCAGCCTTGACTTGAGCAGCATTCGGCGCCATAGCAAAGCCCTGACTACCGCTTTCTGCGCCTTGGATGACAGCCATGAAGCAAACAAAGAATGCCTCCATGGCGTACTCACCGCTGGCCAAGAGGCCACCGCCGTACCAGAACAGCAAGGCCTGGCATCCAAGACCAACACTGTCAGCAAAGCCAAATAGTGCCGATGTCCACTGAGCTTTGCGGTTTGCGGCTTTCACGTGGCCATCCAAGAGTTGGCGGTACCGGCTGTTGATGGCATCTTCCATGGTGAGCGAGGAAACAGTCCTGATGGCTTCAATTGCCTCGGTAGCAAATTGCGAACTTTCCATAAAGACAGCCGAGTTCATCTTGTCAAAGTGCACTTCATGTTTGTACTTCCAACAGCCCGAAGCAAGCATAAGAGGGAGAGCGACAGACATGGCTATCAGGCCAAGCTTCCAGCCAAAGACAAGGGAGATGATAACGCATCCTGTGACGTTGAATGCAGCGGAGATCATCAAGGCTAGGTTCAGCCCAAGAAGTTCTTCCAACTGCTTCGCATCGCTCGAGATGCGAGAACTCAGCGAACCATGGGAGTTGCCTTCTTGGTCGAAGAACGCAAGCTTCTGGTACAACATATCATTGAGATATTGGGACTTGTACACCGCACTGACAAAGTACTGGACGCGAAAGCCGATCCAGCCCTCAGCTAGATACGCAAGACCAACACCTCCAGCCAACGCTAGCCACATCAAGCCCCAGAACTCGCTCTCACTCTTCATGTCGTTATTGTTAAGAACAAAGACACCTATGGCTTTTGCAAAAAGCCAAGCTTGAATGGGTGTACCAGCTGCGACAGCCATGGAGGAGAGAAGAATGCCGAGGTAGTGAGGCCACTGTGCTCGTTGCTCGTACAGGAGTCTTCCAAAACTTTTGAAAAGCCCTCGAGACTTCTTAGCCGTGTCTTGGTCAGGTGAAGCAGGAACTGCCATCTTGGAAAGGTTGGTATCAGCGAGCACCTTGGCCGATTCAGCTTCAGGTAAAAGAGAGACATACTCGCCCTCTGCCCCATCACCGATTCGCAACGCCTGGGCATGGACCAACGAGCGGTACACACCAGAAGCATTCTCCATGAGGCTTGCATGCGCTCCCTGTTCAACAGCTCTTCCGTTCTGTAGAACGATGATGTTGTCGGCCTTTTTGATCGTGGAGAGACGATGAGCGATAGTGATAGTTGTGCGATTCTGCGTGATCTTGTCAAGCGCAGCTTGGACTATCCTCTCACTCTTGGCGTCAATCGCGCTGGTGGCTTCATCCAGGATGATGATCCTCGGCTTCTTGATGATACTCCTTGCGATGGCTATGCGTTGCTTTTGGCCTCCAGATAGTTTGGCTCCGCCATCGCCTACCCGTGTCTCGTATGCCTAAAGAGACGAGTCAGGAAATTATTGGAGAGCATAGAAAGATCTGTTTTGACTTACATCGGGGAGTCGATGGATGAACTCGTCTGCGTAAGCTTCTTGACAAGCGTTTTGCACTCTCTCTCGCTTCTGGGCTTCAGACTCATCTTCCCACTCGGATCCGATGAGACCATGGGCGACGTTGTTGAAGATGGTATCGTTGAAAAGAAACGGCTCTTGCTGAACCAGGCCGATCTGGGATCTCCACCATTTAAGATCAAGATCCTCAAGATTATGCCCTTCGATTGTAATCGTTCCAGACAAGGTAGGACTGTCAAGAGATTTATCTTGTTCCCCAGGCTTGTCTTCGTCTTCATTCGACTCTGTCTGGGACTTGGCTTCGGCAACGCGAGGCAAGACGTGATGCTCTCTCAAAGAGTACCATCGCTCAAGCAAGCCGACAATGGTACTCTTACCTGAGCCAGATGGTCCAACAAGGGCCGTGTTTTGTCCAGAGCGGATGCACATGTTGAGACCGTCCAGAACCCGAACGCCAGGCCGGCTTGGATACTCAAACGTGACATTGTCCAAAGTAATGTCACCTGAGGTGAAATCTGGCCTAAGAGAACCAGAGGCTGGTAGGGGTGCATCGATAACCGCAAAGAATTCACATGCAGCTACCATAGCTTTGCTGATAGCCATAAGAGGTGTCGCCACACGCTCGAGAGATGTCAGTATCATCAGGACCGACATGAGGACAATGATGATGGCTCCAGGATTGTCGATGGCGCCCGCAACGTATCGCCGAGTACCATACCAAAAGGCGAGCCCAAACGAGCCGAAGATGCCAAAAAACTAAACCAGTTGTCAGTATCGATAGGCTGAAGCGAGTCGAAGCAGGGAGTCCGCGTGGGCGACGTACAATCGAGCCAAGGTGAATGCCCATGGTAGGGGCCATCTTCTGGCCCGCCTTCATAGCCTCCTTGACCCATTCTTCGTAACGCGAGATAACGCGGGATTGAGCACCGCAAGCCATGACCAGACGAATGCCTTGCAGTGCTTCGCTTGCAATAGCGGTGCCCTGTGCATCTGCTTGCGCGGTTGCAGTGTAGCCTTTGAGATTGATTGGCATGAAGATTGATAGAACAACTGCCATGTATAGAATCAAGGAGGATGTGACCAAGGTAATGTCCCAGCTCCATATGAAAGCAACGATGAGAGCACACCATATAGTTGCATTGAACTCCAACAAGGTGCCAAGGCGCTCCGAAATGCCGACTTGCAAGGTATTGGATGTTGCGGTGATGGCTGTTGCAGGTGCACCAGAGGGCATCGAGTCGATGGCATGGATTGACTGGGAGAAGAGTGATTGCAGGTAGTGAAGACGGATAGCCGATGAGAGACGGATACCGATCATTCGGAAACAATATTTGTTGATGGTATTGAGACCCCAGCGAGCCAAGAAGAGGGCCATGATATAGAGAGCCTGTCGATTGAGGATACGCCGAAAAGCATCGGGAGACACACTAGAGGCATCTCTGAAGTAATCCGTGAACTGCCCGACAAGCTGTCCGAGGATGATGTTCATGAGAGGCAAGGTGATGCCTGCTCCGATGGATGCCATGGATGCAAGGGCGTAGATGAAGAAATCCCATTTGGTCGCGTAGGTAAACACCCTCAGATAGTCCGTGATTACAGGAGTTCTTTGCGGCTGCTTGGAGTCTGGGTCTGGTGCATCTCCTGCAGCCGAAACAGTTCTATCTGCTCCTTTTTTATCTTGGGAGTGGGAGTCGTTGTTGGTAGACATGTTGAAGGCGAGGTAGTATAGGACTGGCCAAGTTGAAGAGGCCTCTGACAGTCCACGGGGGTGTAGGACAAGACGCTAGCCCACATCTACTGCGGAGGAAGGACGGACTTGATTAAGCAGTTGTTAGGTATGCCAAAGGAACAAAGGATGGAGGTTTAAAGGACTGGACAAGATGGATAACGTACATAGAAGGAAGAGGTTAGGTAAGAGTGGTGCTTCTGAGGGAGAAGCTTAGAGCATTGGAAAAGAGATGGGACAAGGTAGGAAGAAGAGAGTTAAGTGAAAACAGGTAGGATCTAGATCTCAGGGGTCCATAGACATACCGTTGCCATGTAAGGCAATGTAATATATAATGTTTGGCCCAAGACTTGGAGATCCCTGCCAGCGCACGGCTCGTAAAAATGATTACCGCATTTGGACTTTTACGAGGTCCACATTTCTCTCGTAGGACGATCATCTGTGACTTGACGCGTCGAGGCAGTGAGATAGATGATGCAGATGAGATCATGCCCAGGGACTTGGTTGGTATTATTAACCGTCTTACTGGTCATGGCTTCTACCACACGAGGTAGGCTCTGTTTTAGTACGTACTGGTTGAATTTGGCAGAGCCTTACGTCCTTGCTGTAGTCATCTGCCAGCTCTCTGGCTCCGAGTAGGACGTTGTCGCCCTTCCATGTATGAGTGTATTCACCAGAACGAGGTGATACGATAGAATGAAGCAGACGAAACTCGCATCAGTACCAGCAGATATTTTGATGACTGCATAAAGGACAAAAGACAAAGTGGCTGAAAGTTGAAAGGATACCTTCGCTACTCACGCAACAATATACCGCTGCCCCGTGTGGTCAAGTCGAGTCAGAGCCTTGGCTATCGTCTGGATCTACACATCTACCCTTCCCACACATAGTCCTGAGTCGTGCCTGGTATAACCCTCCTCAGCGCCATTCCATAATCACCAGCGTTGGGTGTCCGCAGCAGGGTGTGGATATGGAACTTGGCTGGCTCCTGGTTATTGAGGAACACTCCCGAGTGATGGTCAAATTCGACGATCAGAACAGGGCTCTGAAGACGATAGTAAAATGGATCCGAGTCTTGGAAACCACCGATCCAGCAAAAATACGTCTCGTGAAACCAGCGCTTGCACTCGGCAAGGCGCATGGAACGAGCTTTCTCGGGGAGATATAATAGGTATTCTTCCATGATACTGCAAACGATCCCTTGCTGCTCCGTGGACAGATCCGAGACCAATATGCCTTCGTATGGCACAATCCTGTTATCGCGATACGCTCCACAAACATGTCTCTGGTCATCGTGGTTCCAGCGTCCGTGTGGCATAGCAGGGTCCTTCATCTGCTTGTACAGCTGAGCACGTTCTTGTTCCCCAGGGGCTAAGCTCTGCATAAGCTGGAGGCCCAGACTTTCTTCTCGCTTCAGTATCTGAGTCCCACGGTACTCTCCCTCGTCGATAAGATGAGGTTCTGCGCCTGTGAACCACGGGGAGAACACCATTTGGCTCTTGTAAAAGAAGGCACTTAGACACAGGTGGTGCCCGTAAAAGGAAAAGCCCCAAGGTTCTGCTGTTGACGGTTCGGTGCCAAACAAGACAAAGTTGTAAGAGAACTCGTTCATTATAGCAGGTGCTTCAACCAGCTCGCCGAGAAAGCCGTTGATGCGCATGGCCGCAATAGCCTTGTCGTAGCCTTCTGGGGATAGTGAGGCCTGCAAGACTTGTAAGACTGCGCCTCGCAGCTCTTGGGTGACTTCATCTAGTCTGATGCCTTTATCGCTGAGAAGAAACTCGGGATTAGACCATGTCCGCCATTCGGGTGAGTCAATGTGGTAGATTGAACGGTCCCTTTGCTGGGGACTCATCTTGGATAGAGCGATTTTAGCCGACTTGACAATGTCATCAATGGGAATGCCTTCATCTTGGAGATGAAACAGACCCGGCCTCACATGGCCTGCACAAGTGGTTAATTGTCTGCGTGTGTAGACAGTGAATCAGAGCTCACCATCGCTAGTGATGCCCTTGAACGGCTCAGAAATGAGCTTCTGCCAGTGCATGTACAGACCGTGAAGCCAGGGCGGGATGCCGTTTTCTTTGAATGCCTTTGCATACTCGTAGGGATCCTGTTTCTTCATTGTGGTAAACCTCTCCGTGCTGAGGTCTGGCAAATGCACCCGGAAAGGACTGGGTTCAGATCCTGGCGGTGCCATGATATCGGCAAGGCTCTACGGCCGTTTGAACGAGTCTATAATTCAGAATTCACAAGTCACTGCTGGTTATCAAAGATGTGATGGGGATCGGATCTAGAGCACAAAGATGTGGCATTGAAGAAGTATGTGTTATTGCATCTATTCCCATCTTCCCCCGCATCATCTCTGTACGATTCTGAAGACGGGGAATGGTTCATCCAGTTTCTGGGCCCATGTGCCTCTATTCCTATTGGAGGATGAAATGCCTGTAGAGTACGTCTAGACTAACTCTCCCCGAGAGACCCCCCTGGTTCATTGGTGTACTATTCAAGTCAAGTCGTGGCTGGCCATGCTTTAAAGGCGCTAATGAAGAAATTCATCAAGTTGTACCAGACATAAAATACAGAAAAGGCTATATAGATTCACAAAACGACACATATGAAAGCATCAAACAGCTGGATATATGTGTTGCTCACCAAACCCAAAACAAAACCACAAATCTCAACCATGCTCACTTCAACGTCTTCGACTTTCGACTCATCTTCCACGAAGACAGTTTGTTGGTCCACCGAGAAGCAGAAGAGTCAGATTTGCTCCTGGCTGCCACCGGAGGAGCTTCCAACTCACTCCGAGGAATACCGGCTGCACTAGGGCCACTGCCCTCAAGCTCAGGAGGCTCTACATGAAGCTCAGCCATCTTGCCTGCTGCAATCGGTGACGCCTTACTGTGAGAAGCTGTCCCCGTTAGTGCTGTGTTTGTCTGGCAACTGCCGTCTTTCTCTTGAACTTCAGTCGAGTCTAGTTCAGCAACAGGCCTCTTCTCATTTGTCTTGGCTTCTAGCTGAGCAGGTAGATCGACTTCATCGCCCGGGAGCTCAGATATCACGGGCTCTGCGTACATTTCAACAGGTCCGTTTGGCTGTTTTTCGAGAGCAATGCTGGACGAACTTCGCAAAGATGCATAATCAGGAGGAGTGTCGAATCGATGGCTGTAGATGATATCTTCCACCGAGGCCCGCAGCTTATTGAATTTGAAGCCCACGGTGAGATTCTTGAGCGGGATGAGCTGGTCGATCTCGTCGTGGATCTGCTGCTGGAGGCGCTTCTCCTTTCCGTTGAATGCTGTGATTGTCGATCTGGTGTAGTACTTGGCGGCGTCTTCGATTTGCTTGACAGAAACATACTTTCCATCATATCGAAACGAGCGCTCGAGGATGAGAATCATATCGCAGGAACATTTGAGAAGCATTCGCGCTGTAGGTGGAAGACCGAGAAGACAACCTGCAGCACCGACGAGAACTCCAATCCCCATTGTAGGCACCGCGGCGCCAACAGCAACCAAGCTAACGGTAGCAAACTGAGACAGAGAAACCTTGAGATAGTTCTTCAAGTTGACCATGACAATATCCGTCATGATCTGCTCAATCTCGGCGGGCGCAGCCTTGGGAAACCCAAAGCATTGGAGAACGTGTTCGCAGATGAGGCGAGATACCGTCGGCGTTCCGATCATACCGGAGCAGGGGAGCGGAACAGCGGCGGTGCGGATCGCATGTGTGCCGAGCCTCATGCACTCTGTGATCGCTGAGTTGATCTTCTGTTCAACATCGACGACTTGAGCGGCAACACAGAAGAGACGTACGCGTTCGTCGACGATGAGGCCGAGAGTTTGGGAGAGGAGGTCTTTGACTCCGGCATCGTCGTCTAAGACAGTCAGCAGACTAATCAGGATGCCCCCGTGTAAGCATCCACTTACTCTTTGAGAGACAGCAGAAGCCGTCGGCTTTGTAATGGTCGATCTGCGACAGTTGGTTCCTAAGTTCGGCGAATTGTGACTCAGCCACGGCGTTGGCCTTTTCTTCGGCCAGTCTCTTTGCTTCTTTGTAGTCGTCTGTCTTTTCCATGAGTTCTTCCAGATACTGCATCTTGCGGTAGCCTGTGAGTTTATCCTTCTTTGTCCCAACGACGAATACGGGAACCTGGTGTGAGTATTGAGCGATAGTGGCAAAGGTTCGCTTATCTGCCTCTTCGATTCGTGCAACATCCGCATCAACGCAGAACCTAGTATCTCTGTCAGTTTCGTAGGCGATGAGAGGCTAGTTTCGACTCACCAGATGACATGAAGAGCCTCTGCAGGATCTTCTTGGAATGCTCTATGTCTGAGAAACTTTGCAATCAAGTCAAGCTCAGCGTCACTACCGGCCTGCCACCCTCTAGAATCATGAATCAAGAGACCCGGATGCTTTGGAGACTCAAATGCGACGTTGATGTCGTGAACACCTTGATCGTAAGAGAGAGATTCGTCGGTCATCTCAACGCCAAACACCTTGTTGATCAACGTTGACTTTCCCACGCCTGTCTTACCACATACCAGAATTCGGAAGGCTTTGACGCCGCTGGCTTGTAGTTGCATGTCCCGAAGCCAAGGGGCGAGTGAGTTCTCGTCGGCCACCAGATGCGAGTCTTGGAAGTTGGAGATTGGTATCCTGAGAGGTTTGAAGTTGTTGAGATCTAGGTAACGAGGGTATCTGTCGAGAATGCAGAATAGAGAAGGGTGTATCATGTTTCCAAAGGGGCCTGGAACGTGTCAGTCGCATCTATCATCTCGGAATGAACCAGTCTATACCAATATCACACCACCCCTTCAGTACACCCTCTGAACTGAAGGCTCTACGTGATGCGGTGTGTTTGAAGCGGTCTGTATCGAGCTTGATACCGTGAACTTCAACCCCCGTCCTTGATTTCTGAGAGTGGACGCTCTGAAGGTCAAACATGCTGGTACAAAGGCCATTCGTGTAGTGCAGCCGCCACTCAATCTCCTCTGATCCATCCAGAGGCGGCAGGTTACCAGCATACTGGGGAAATATCAAAGCAAGAGCATTATCGTCGACCTTGGAGTTGCCTTTGGGAAGAATACGGAGGCCCGACAAGATGCTCTCGATCACCATCCACTGGAGGGGATAGAGGGAAAGTCCGTCGTGAGCTGCTCCGCCACACATGTCTTGGTGTGTTCCTAAGAACCAGGCTTGGATGAGTGATCGCTGAGACATGCCCGCGTCGTCAGGGATACCGAATACGTCTGGTGCCCTGCTGGAACGGTTCTCGTTCATTGCTAGAGCATGGCGGACGGTTTCGATAGATGGATTAAACGAGACGTCGAAGGATGTCTTTGACGTGTGAAGGATTGTATCAAACAGGCCAACGAAAGGTATCCGGGGAGGACCGTCAGCTTCATCCTTGATCTTCTGCCGCAGTTGAGGGCCCCTCTTGAAATCGTCATCGATCTGGGCCTTGATAAGTCCGACAGTAGCATCAAACAACTCATCAAACGCTTGCGTTCTCGGTAAACCCATATGGTGCACGATTCCAGCGACGGCACGAGCGATGAAGGCTCCATGGCCAGATCCATACAGCCAGAGCTCATCTTCAGGGCTTTCGAGCTTGAGACAGACGTCCTTGACAATGTTCTTGATGAGATTGACAGATTCGTCGCTGTTTGCTCCCCTCGACTTCCACCGGTCACTCAGCTTGGAGATGCTGCTAGGAGCGACATAGTACTTGGGTATTTGGACGACAGAAACCCCATTAGATATACACAAGCCGTCATGAACTAGCTGCCTGATTCTCTGGATCGTTGAAGGGTTCGTTTCCTCTGGTAGAGTCAGCAGAGATCGTCTGTGCGTAAATAGAGTCGAATACTACTAACTCTTGCTATCCTGAAGATCACATCCATCAACCAACACCACGAGTCGCTTGATGGTCCTCTTTTCAGACATAGTTAAGGAAAAGACTTCTTTGCGTGTGATCCAAGAAGACTCATCAAGATTGACTATCTAGCCATGCGAGGTCAGACGTTTAAAGAGTCAAAAACAGGGCGGGGAAGCTGACCTACATGACATGGGGGCTGTTTCAACCCATAAGCAGGATTTACCGTAATGAGTATATGATTGCTGGGCGTAAGCAGGAGTGCATATTCAGCCCTGCAGGCTGTCGCTGCTTGTGGGCCTAAATCTGGCATTCTCTTGACCGGTGTTGGGACTGGAAGTCCGACTCCGACGGACTAAGCTGATTATCTGTCGATCATATATTATAAAGGATGCCAGGATGGGGCTGAGCTTCTGCAGATGTTTTTCGCCTGTCTGCGGCTATGTATTGTACACGGAACAAGGTCTAAGTTCGCCTCCCAGTCTCTAATTAGATAGATTCTAATATATTACTCCCTAAATCTCACTGGACTGGATCGTCAATACAGGAGCTATCGGCTCAACTAGGCCCTAACAAGACTACCGCCCTAACTGCTGAAGTCACTTTGCGGCATGCTTCCACAACAGGCTCGGGATCGTGGATCCTGGCGTTAGTTCACCCAACATCTCAACCGTTCTGCAGCTGAACATAACGTCAGAAGATGCAAGTTATTATCTTGCGGCTCTCTTCTCTCTGCTCATTATGCTCACCTGTCCTCGCAGGACTAGCCTAGAATGAGCGAAGATTTTGCAGGGCAAGCTTTTTCATATATATGCTAGAACTTGTTCTAGGAATGCCTTGCCTGAGAAGAAAGGTTATTCCACTGGCCACTGGGACAGATGAAAGAGCTGAGAATAAGGCCAAAGCCCAATCTACAGCGTCTAGCCTCGGTGTGCCCATGTTTCTTATCGAAAGAAGTCGAAACGAAATCTCTAGAGAAGGGTGACTCGCTGTAAGTGGATGTATCTTTCTTACTCACATCCGAGCCATCCACTCCCCTGGCTAGTGCTCAGGCCTCTCTTGAGTATAGGTGAATGCCATTGAGCATAAAAAGTTCATCGAAAAATGTGAGATTCGGGAAAATGATATCAATGGATCGCTTCCAAAGCATCACTCCCAAGTCATTGCCTATCTGCATAATGCAGAAGTGTTTGATAACATCCCAAACAGTATCAATGACATGTATATCGATCAACGCATGGGCATTTTTACGAATTTGGCTTGTATTGAACGCAGATGCTATCAAAATAAGAAGCCAGATTGGCCATTGTCAAGGCTCAATGCACCCCAACACCGCACCCTCCCCAACTCGAACCCATGGCAGTCGGCAACAACACCATCCATGATGCTCTGAATGTTACATTGCTCTATCTGACTCATAGGCGCATCTTTCAAACAGAACCAGGCTATCTGAAGCGGATACACCAAGAGCAGAGCAAAGTTGGCAGATTCTTGACTACCCAGAGCCCAGTTTGATAGGCGACATATTTCCATGGACAGGAAGTTGGTGTTTGACACTATGTCGGCGCAGTCATCCGGAGTGAGAGGCACGCTGAGGTACTGGCACGGCTGGTAAAGACATATGAGCATGGCGTAACAGATAGCAAGGGCGACACAGTCCATTGGATCGTCTGGAAGAGGTGTGTTGATTTCTCCGAGGTTTGGGAGACATGCCCACGGCATGCTTTCGAGCCAGTCGTGAACCCGGTCTATGAGAGACTGGACTCGTTGGCGCAGGGCCTTGGCCGCAGAGGAATTTCTGCAACCGCGGCGTCGGACATTGTCGTACTCGTGGACGATACCGGGAGAATGGGCAAGAATGTCATGAAGAAGATCAATCTTGTCGGGCGTTTCGCCTTGTGGCATGCAGCGTGTGCTCTCCCATTGTGCCTGTTCGAGGAAGCACTGGCGACGTTGATGTCCAGCAGAAAGGATCTACCGTTTATTAATTACCTGTTCATGATGGGTATCCAGGAACATGTCTGTAATTTACCACAAAATACCGTGCAAGTCGCAGAATCTGTTTTTCTTTGGGACTCTTCCACGCTTTTGGTCCTCGAGATTGCAACTTGGCTAGTTAGCAGATGATATAGTTGCACTTGGTATGACCTACCAATCTGCCCAGGCCTTCATAGTGCATCAGCCATGCTGTTGGTTGTGAAAAGACGATGTTTTCGTACACGCAGAGACATAGAACGCTCATGATGGTGCCAAGCTCGGTATTCGCATTGCTGATGTCAATGCGTAGCTGCGTCAGTGCTCGGGAATATAGTCCGAGTCCTTGCACATAAGCTTCGCTATCTCTTCTAGTCCGCCCAAAGTATGTGGTCGCTAGTACCTCGACGCATAGTTCATGTAGTGCTGATTTGTGACCCGCCAAATATTCCGGGACTATTCCAGCTGCGTTGGACCGAGGCGTTGCAGGTGAGAGTTTCGAGACTGTGTATGCAAGAAACAGAGTGTTCTTTTGGGGGGATAGACTGGTAATCTGCTGTCTGGGAGCTCTTGTCCGTTTCGTAGAGATGCTTGCACATGCTGTCGAACAACCACCATGTGTCGACTTGGGAGCAACAGCCCTGGAGGTACACTCAGGGAAACGAGTCCCTTCGTCGACAAACTTTAGCTGACTGTGATACCCTGAGCAGGAAAGGCCGGCATTTCTGCAACGCAGACAATGGGGCTGCTCTTCATCTAGTCAACATTAGCCAGCGACTCAGTCGCTCGATAGGCCAGGATATCAACCCACCACATTTAACCTTGCGTTCAATGCAGGTACCGCATCGTTTGATACGTCTTCCGTGGCGAGCCATATGGGGGGGACTAGAAGGGCATACGACGAGTAAGAGGATCTAGAATGCTCAGATCGACCCAAGGAGCTGGGTTTTGGTGGGATGAGCTTGGCCTCAACGTCAAGGATGGAAACGGGGACAACGTGTTGAAATACCTCTTAAGGAAACGATGACACACTGAAACGCCATAGCACGGATCGAGCTAGATCATACTCTGCGGGCGTAAAGGGGCCAATCCAACATCCTGACGTCCATCAACTGGCCGTGGCCAGGACAGAAATGGGATTATTCTAGAGCAATTCCATGCACTCTGCGCTGCAACGGAGGCGCAGAGTAACGCTGATGGGTATGGCTTCGTGTGAAATCACAGCCACTAGGATGTGATTGGAATTGAATGCCGGCATATCCCGTACTGCCATGTCGCCAAGCCCATTCAGAGTCATAGCATACTCGGTCATCGAAAGCCTCTGTCCACCCAAGCTCGTTCTCGCACTTGTTCTCGTCAAGGCAGGGCTGAGCTGCGCAGGTCTGGAAGCCAGCTGAAGAACACACACTTTGACGTCGGCCCGACGCCAGAGCCCAGCAGGGAGTAGCTCTTGAAGTTCCTGATGTAGCTAGAGTGCATATAGTAATAGAGCTCTGGATAGCAGTTGTCGGGTCTTGTCTTTCTCTAGGTCAGAATGAGCCTCGTTCTCGGGAAATAGGACATGGGGATGGATGGACGTGGGGTCAACTTGGCTAGCTTGGGTGCGGCTATCGAAAGATCAACAGCTAGCAAACCTTGGACCGAGAGAGCAGAGATGCACCCTCGCAGAGTCATAGCAGATAGAGACATTGCTGAAAACACCAAGAGCAGTGTCGTGGATGCGTGCATAGCTATCGAGTACAACTTCACATTGTCTTGCTTCCCGGTCGTCATGTCAATGCTCTGTCATGTCTCGACAATTCAAGCCGCCTCTTGCTGGAAATGGCGCGCACTATTGAAGCATCATGTTCCAAGGGCTTATGTCCTTTGCCTTTTTGAGCCTGCTGGCTGCATCAATGATCACGGGCTGCGTTGCGGAAAAGCCTCTGGTCGAGACCGTGCTATATAAATGCTGTGTTTTCCACCGAGGGAATGGATAATTCAGTTGAGGCACCAAGACGCTCAATTTCTTTCCTCTTTCGCCATCAGCCACCTACGACAGGCTCTGTTTCGTGTGCCGATTTTCATCGGACTACCACTACTACCACCACGACTATCACCACCACCACCACCACCACTACTACTACTGCTGCTGCTGCTGCTGCTGCTACTACTAGTACCCGTCATGTTCTTATCGACGTCTCTCCTACTATTCTCGGCAGCAGCGTTATCCGTCATCCAAGGCAGCTTTGGATTCACAGCCGCCAACCCCAATGATTGTCCAGGTGTTTTGGTAGTCGACGGCAACAATGTGGACTACTGCTGCGTCGGCGGGGACCTCGATCTCAGCACCTGCGAGGGGTGGCCCATCTGCACAGGCTCCAGCTGGTCACCCAAGACAAGAGCCTGTTCAACGACGGTACCAGTGACGGCAAGCGACTACGAGTCTCGGGTCAAGAGTGCGAGCTCGAGGTATCTGGCAGATGCGGGATCCATCACTGGAGACTCTACTAGGGATATGGACATGGACATGCCTACTGCGACAGCCACGGGTGACGCCGAGGGACAGGCGGCTTCGACCAGTGGCGCCCATGCTTCTGAGACAGATAACGCTGCGCGCTTGGCCAAGACGCCAGGTTTAGTTGGTGGACTGGTGGGAGGTGCTTGTGCGATCCTGATTGCAATGTAGCTGGGTTTGTATGAATGAGAGAAGAGTATTGAAGCCGTGGTTATGCGGACTATCTAATGATAGTCGCTGTTGTACTGCATCACTTGAACAACAGAGGGAGCCTGCTCGCTCAGTCAATGAATGTCTCGAACTTGTGCTGTTACATCTCATCTGAAGGCATCCATTCGGGCGAATGGTTTAGTGGTATAATACTCCCTTAGCATGATTCCTCCAAGGAATTCGTCATTGGGAGTGGTCCAGGGTTCGATTCCCTGTTCGTCCAGCTTCGGTGGTTTAATTCCACCATTGTCCACGTGCTTTTTTGCTGTTTTCTTTTGCTGTTCTGCCTCAGCGATGGCGGCTCGAGGGGCTTGAGGGATTGGCATTCCTAAGCAACGCGTGCTTCCATCGGGGACACTTGTCAAAACTTGATTCATCTTTTACTACTGACGTTTTAGCATTTCTTCACGGTTCACGTAGTCTACCATGTATGCATGCACCAAACGCTATCATAGTATGTAGTCTAATATATGTATGCACTTGGCTGTGG